>PVIH01004128.1:0-146295 GCA_004025045.1 Sigmodon hispidus
TGGAAAAAAAAAAAATTCAGAGGGAAAGATGAACACAAAGAAAATATAGGTGTAGCAATCTTATTTGTATGTCTACCCTTGATAAGCCATGCTTATCATTCTTATCCTCTATATAGTTATTGTTAACTCTTCCACATTTTAAATTCTTTTTACTGTGTTTTTTTTTAATAAATACAAAATAAAGGAAAAAAAAAATTATGTCAGAAAAAAAAAAAATAATTAAAGAAGAGGAGTTTAAGAGGGAATGGGAAGGGACAGTGGAAAAGTGGAAGGGTAGGGGAGTATGGAAATGATAGGAATATAGTACTCATATATAATATTCTCAAAAGCTTACAATTAAACTAAATAAAATAAAGCGCACTTGAGAAATAAGGGAAAAGAAACCTTTCCACAATTGTCCCTTTAAGAGACTCTTGAAGTTTTACAGATGTCCCCTTTGAGGGTAGAGACAGGAACAGGTGTCTTCAGAGATGGGCCTCATGGTTGCTGGTGGCCAAGGAGTGGATGAGATCGCGATAGAAAGCTGCCTGGTTCCAGTGGTGTATAAGGAGCAAGGAGGAAAAAGGAGACCACATTTCAAGAATAAACACAAACCCCAGAATCAACACTGTTAATGGGAGTGACTAATCAGGGTGTGCTGAACTTGGTGGTTCTTGATAAGATACAAAGGGAAACGCACTTGGAAAAGTAACAGAATCCCCTGCTTTGTAAGTAAATAAAGAGATGAAGGGGAGGTGGGGAGCCTGGGGTTAGAACAGGGGTCAAGAAGAAAGTGGGGAGCCCAGGGTCAGAGCTGGGGAAAGGAGAGTAGAGAGCACACGGTTAAAGGGGTCAAGGAGGAAGTTGGATACTGGAGGTTAGGGAGCCAAGGGGCCAGGAAGGGGCATGGGCTCAGGGTAAGAGCTGGGGGCAAGGAGAAAGTGGGGAGCCCACAGCTGAGGGATGTACAGACTGAAAGAAAATAATACGGCAACTAACATAGAAAAGAAGCTCTTTCTCACATGAGCATCACACAAACAGGGAAGCTTGCCCAAGGAAGTCCGCAATATGCTTACCCAGGTGAGGGAGATGCTATGTGGAATACCTGTAAAGAGCTGCAAGGCTGAAAACCTGGTGCTTTGAACACATACTTTTCTCTGCACTCACGAGCCCATTCCCATTCTTGGGAGACTGACCCTTTCTCAGTAACTGTCTCTGTTCCTATTCCTAACCAAATATCCCTTGGTGAAATTCTTTGCTGTGTCACACAAGAAATCCCAGGACACTCCAGCAGGTGTTCTTGGGACCTACAGAATTGTGGCAGAGGTCTGCAGCACACCTGACTGCTAGGACCACATCATCCTATGTTTGGTGGCTGTCCCCTGCACTACAGGATTCTTACAGCATCTCTAGGATCTGCCTTTAGATTCCAGTAAGATTCTCTCCTATCTATGATGAACAGAAGTGCTCCAAACTTTGCAGCTGATATCTAAAGGCCCTCTTCCCTCCCTTCCCAGCAAGCAAAGCATCCAAGAATGCTCCAGATCTGAGTGGGAGCAATAGCCTTTTAAGGGCTGGAAAAGGATATGTAGATTGCCAGCTGGGAAGGAACATAGTATCTCATACATTAGAGGTCACTAATGGTTATGGGTTGCTACTGCCTACATAAATAGGTCCCACTAGGTCCTGCTGGCCATTGAAACCAGTGTCTTGTCTGCTTGGAAGGCAATAAAGAGAAGGCCAGGGACACAGATCTGTCAGTAAAGTGTCTGCCACATAAGCATGGGGACCTAGATTGGATCTGCAGAACCACACCCCCACATCCTACACACACACACACACACACACACACAAACACACACACACACACTCCACATATACACATAAAGCCAGGCATGATGGTGCATGCTTATAATAAGTGTTGAAGAGGGGAAATGTGTGGATCCCTGGGACTCTGGCCAGCTAGCATGTCAGTGGAAGACCTTATCTAAAAGAAAAAAAAAGTGGATGGTGGTACCAAATGAATGACACCCAAGGTTGACCTCTGGCCAACACACATAGATACACAAACAGACACAGGCACACACACAGGCACACAAACATGATGAGCAGGTATACAGCCCTCTTCTTCTCCCAAAGCTCTCTCCTAACATTTGCCCTTTGCTTCAAAGTTGCTTTGACTAGAAAGGTCAAATGTGCTACCATCCACTTCAAGGAGGAAGCCTTGAGCCAAGGGACATCCAGGATGCCACCTTGGGACACACAGAGTCAACTGTCCCAATGGTCTCTAAGGAGAGTCCTGCTGTCCAGGGTCAACTGGAGCCACTTCTCAGACCCCAAGTCATTTTGGAAAAACAAAGATTGATAAAAAGGCAAGAGATTTGGAAACATTTCTTTAGAGACACTTTTGAGATATTTTTGGCCAATCACAACTCTCTCAACCTACATTGTTTTAACAAAGCTTTTTGTTTGTGGAGTAGAGGTAAAAGATGACCCCAGTGTGATGGTCAGGGACCCCTCTCAATCACAACAGTTACATTCACAACAGCGGCTCACACCTTATGCCACTGAAGACCTGGCAGCCGGATGTGTATGGCCCTCATCCAGCTCAGCACCGCATGCCATAGAGGGGCACAGGATCACGTGTTTTATTTGTCTGTTTCACCTGGCACAGGTCAAGTTGGTCTCAAAGGTTCCTAGAACATGTCCATGTCTACTGTGGTCAACACAGAGGTGAGCTGCAGGCAAGAGGCAAAAACTGATAGTGGGAGGCAGAGGAAAAGCCAGAAGGTTACCAGGTTGCACTCCCCCGCCCCCATCTCAATTCAGAAAGCTCAGCACAATCAGCTTCAGCTTGGGCTTTCATCCTCAAAGCTGCTTTCAGGAAAAAAAAAAAAAAAAAGGATTCTAAATAGAGCGGAACTGAGCATGGGGCTGCAGCCCAATGAAGTCTTCCCCTCCCTGGAGAGCTCAGCTCCCCACACAGTGGCTGGCCTCCCCCCAACACCTCTTGCTCAAAGCATTCTTGACCCAGGAGCACCAGACCCTGACGGTGGGCACAAAGCTGCCACCAGTGGATTTTGCTTCTGCAGCATTTCACTTGGGTGGCTCCTGCCTCCCCCCATCATCAGATGATGCTGTCTCCAGCCTCCAGGACCTGTGTCTGTCCTGAAAGACAATTTGGAGAGTCTATTACCAGCAAGGCCTAGGAGCCTGGCTCCAGACAAAACCTCACTACTAACTGCTTAGTGATGCTTGGAGGCCAAGCCAGCTCACAAGAACCTCCATGTTCCCAGGATGGAAGTCTGAGAGCAGAGACCACAGATCACTCATTAGAGGATGATTTCTATTATGTTACAGTCTTCCATTGCCTTCACCTTGGCCTATGCATGTATCAGGGTGGTTCCTTAGAGTCTCATGCTTGGTTCTGGAAGAATCTAGCCAAGGCACATTCCTGAGGAACACAGAACCCATAGTATTGTGTGGATCTAGGCACAGCAGGCCCATAGATTTTTGTACTTTACTCATTTGGATTTTGTTCTTGAGACAGGGACTCATGTAAATCTGGCTGACTTAGAACCTTCTGTGTAGCAAGAATGACCTTGAATTTATGATCCTCCTGCCTCCACTTATTGGGACTAGGGAGTACAGATGTGTGTGACCACACTAGGCTCCTCGCAATGCTAAGACTCAAACCCAGGTCTTGTACATGCGAGGCAGGCAAACTCTCTGCAAACCAACTGCTTGACTCTCAACAACCATCCATCAAATGCCAGCCAGGGTTTGTTACCAGGTGCTAAGACCATCTGCAATGCCAGGGTCCCTGTGTTACCAACTCTAACCCAGGTGCCAAGTCTGGGTCAAGAAAGCCAGACTTCTTGTCACAGTTTTAGGGAGTTCAGGTGATGGTTACTTCCCCTCCCCCTCCACACCCAGGCACATCATGGCAGCCAGAGCATATGATGGAGATTGCCTGTGAACTCATTGCAAGGGGTGTGTGGGAGCATCAGACTGGAAGACAGGGAAAGACTCAGCTGGTCTGGAAGCTGTGGCAGGATAGCCAGCCCTGCCCTCCACCCAAGCCACTTCCTGGTGTCTTCACTGAGGAAACTCTTAAGCCTAACAGATTCCATGACTTGCCAATGAGTCAGGGCCACCCTGTTCTTTACAGCCTCCCTGGATTCAGCACGGGAACGAAATTAATTTTAAAGAGAATGTGAGTTACTAAGGTTCATCACTGCCATCGTGGGCGTCCCTCCCTCCTCACGCCAACATGGAAGAAAAAACAAGGCTGAGAAGAATCCAAGCATTGGATGGCAGGAATATTTCAAAACGTGCACATAGCTGTGCTGGGCCACACCATAATGAATTTAAAGATAAGTAGACCACCTATTCCAAGGTGCCTTTGTGGTTTGGATCTCCATCCTCCAATCATGTGCAGTTCTGAGCTGGGACACAGGCAGCAAACACCATTCTTTCTCTCAAGTCTGGTTGGGAGCAAGAGAAGATTGAAATGCAGAGAGAAGGGATGTTTTCCCCTCTGGATGAACTGTTTTACAATAAGCTACCTGCTGGGGTCATGAAATGTGAGATCTGTGGATTTCAGCTCACACAAAAACTCACGCTGCAGTGCTCTTGGGAAGATACGTTCAACCCCACACAGCCCTTAGTGTCTGCTACAGTTTTCTTTGGAAAACACATCTCTCTCCTGCTTCCTCTCCTTCCTTCCTTGGTTCTCACTCAACCAGTGCCTGGAGCCCTCCCCGAGAGCCACAGCTTCTAGCTACCACCTCAAGCCCAGTCAGAGGCACGGGTGATGGGAAGAGAAGCCAGACTGCACAGAGCCCAGGGAGGAGGTGTTCCCTAGGCGCCCATAGAAAACCCATTTTCTTTATAATTAGGTGTGTGATGTTCAAATAGAGAGGAATGATCACAATCAAAATAAATAGCCAGCGGAAATAGGCAGCCCTGCCCTGGGAATGACGGTGAAGGATGAAAGTTTATACAAACACAGAAAAGTGGTCAGTGTCAGAAGGCAGGAAAGTGCACTCCTGTATTGGAAGGGAAATTTGTTTATGACGTTTTCTTTGCTGCTTATTTTTTAATGCTTTCCTGGCCCCATGCCCTGTAAGCAAACCAGCTTTTCCATTCTTGTGTGGTGCCAGGGGAGGGTCTGAGACAGAGCAGACTGAGCTGGCCACTGAGGTCTCATAGTTCTGAGAGTTCACCCACAGCCCATGGGGGTCTGCGATGGGGTCTTAAGAAGTGTGAAGTATGTGGAGGCAGAGATTTAAGGCAGGTGAGTAGACACAGGGAGAAGGCTGTGGAAGGTCTCTGGCCCCCAGAGAGGAAGGCCATAGAAAGGGCCTTGAGTACTCAGGGTGTGTGCATAGACTGCATTTACTAGGCATGGCAAGGGTAGATTCCATGAGAGCTTGATCTTCTACATGAGATGAAGTGCTGAGATCTGCTGCTCAGGCCAATGTCCATAGTCCTGACTGTCCCCAACTTAGACAAAACCACTGAGCCCAAAACCCAAAACTCACTGCTGTACAGGAGAATGTACACATCTAAAATGACTTCTTGTCTAGACTCATGTGATTCCTTGCTCAAAGCAGATTGAGACGTTCCAATCCCAAAATGCAAATCCCAAGATGCCAGCCCCCTAATCAGAAACCTATTGAGTACTGATATGACATCACAGGTGAAAAATTCCACACCTGACCTCATGTCATACGCTCTATTCAAAACACAGATGTTCAAAAACTATCATAAAAGGCAGCCTTCAGATTGTGTGTGTGAAGTGTATTTAAAATGTAAGGTAGTTCTAAGTTTAGGCTTGGACCCATCTCCAAGATACCTTGGTTATATATATATATATATATATATATATATATATATATATATATACCCAAAAATTCAAAAATCCTAAACACTTCTTTACATTTTTAATGTATATTTATTAATTTATTGTGTGTATATACACGTGCATGTGTGTTATAACATATATGTGAAGGTGAGAAGGTAATTTACAGGAGTCGGTTCTTCCACTGTGAAGATTCTAGGGATTGAACTCAGGCCATTGGCAGTGAATCCCTTCACTCACTGAACCATTCAAGGCTCTACAAACACGTCTGTTATTAGCTATATTTTATGTTATAACAAATAAGGTAACAAAATCTAAAAATAAAAATAGGACCTATTTTGACCATGGCTTCAGAGAGTTCAGTCCATGCTTGGTCCTGTGGTGTGCTGGCACAAAATGTCACCCTGGTGGGAACACAGCTCAGAGGTGTCTTTCCTTAAGAGACAGGGAGTGAGGAGAAAGAGCTTCAGGAAGTGATCAGGGAAACAAAGACAGGCAGTCACCTGCACCCTTTAACTAGATTGCACCTCCTGCCTTTCACACATCTCAGTGATGTCATCAACTATAAATCCATCAAGGGATCAAGCCATCGATTAGGTTAGAGCACTGGTGATATACTCTTCCTTGGAAAAGCCATGGCAGACACACTCAGAGATGTGCCTTATAAACTATCTTCTAGCTACGTCTCACTCCAGTGACGCTGAGGATTTAGATTAATCATCATACTTGGTTCCCAAGCGATGTGCACAGAGAACACTCGCCCTGAATGAATAAAGCTAAGATGACATGTGGAAGAAGTACTGTTGCTCCAAGTTCTGTTCCAAATACCAAACGCAGCCAGACTTCGGAACTGCTCTTAGAAGCAGGTCAAAGAAGGGAGCTCGGGCAAGGAGATGACTCAGATGGTAAAGTGAATTGGTAAAGTCATGCAAGCATGGAGACCTGGGTTCCAGCTCCAGTGCCCATGCACAAAGCCACGCATAGATGTACACACTTGTAATCCCAGCACTGAGGAGGCAGAGACAGACAGGCTGCTTGGTCTTACCAAATTGATGAGTTCCAAGTTCAGGGAGTGACCCTGTTTTAAAAACAAAAGGGTAGACAGCTCCTATGAATGACACCTGAGGTTGACCTCTGGCTTCCACACACATGCACACATGTGCATCAGCACCTGCTCATGTATATTCAACATACACACACACACACACACACACACACACACACACACACACACACTGGAAATCAAGGAAGGCACAGAAGGAGTAAATGAATCACACGAGGTTGCCGATAAAGGTAAGTGAAACTCAGGGCTCTGCTTTGCTTCATCTCGGTCTTCCTTTCCTTCACACCTTTGAACTTATATATACCAGCCTGGGACTACAGAACACTCAAGAGGCTAGAATTCATGGAGCTGAAAGGCCACCATGATGAAGGCAATATGGGACACCCCAGTTGTCACAGTGGACATTTGGTGTGTGTGGCAGAAACTTGGGGAGCTCACCAGTATTTGTGTGATAAGCTGGACATTTCTCAAATCTCTTGCATCCACATGGAGCATCCTGGCCAATTCCTGCCAATGCAATGTAAACAGAGGAAAACAGTGGTCCTTCCATGCTGCAGAAGTGACACACTAGCATATTCTTATATAATTCATTGGCAGAAGAGGAAGAAAGAACCGGAGTAATAGTGTCCTGGAACAGAAGGAGTCTGAGTCCCAACATTTCTGCAAAGAGCTTTCTCTGCTTCCACTGCTGTTAACTCACATTCAACTGGAGTGTAGACAAGAAAAGAAACCCTCAGGTAGAAACTGAGATCGGATGTTGTTTTGTTACAGTAGCCAGCAATGACTAATACCATGGTGGCTATAATATAGAGAAATTCTCTCCGGGCTCAGAGACAGGAGCCTAATGTGGTGTGCTCTGACATGTCCATAGCTCTTAGTCTTAGTTTTCTTACCTATAAGAACAGGCTCTCAACAGGTTTTCATCAAGGAATTAACACAAAAGGCTGAGGTATGGCTTAGTGGGTAAAGTGCTTGCTGCCCAAGCATGAGGCCCTGAGTTTGGATCCTCAGGACCCACCTAAAAAGCAAGCATTGCTGTGTATACTCAAATCTTAGCACTGGGGACAGGGGCAAATGGAGCTCCAGAACTTGTCTAGCCAAAATGGTACAGTTTGATAAGAGCCCCTATCTCAAGATGCTGATGCAGAAGCAGAAATGCTATTATTGAGGAAGACATCCCAGTGTCAACCTCTGGCTAATACATGAATCCACATAGGTGAGTGTGTGTGTGTGTGTGTGTGTGTGTGTGTGTGTGTGTGTGTCACACACAGAGAGAAAGAGACAGACAGACAGACAGACAGACAGACAGACAGACTCAAGTGAGACACAGCCATTTCACCCAGAGTTCTAAAACTGCAAAGTTCTAAACTTCATTTTCTTCTGAAAGACCCAATTTTCTGACTGAATATCTTAACATTTCTTCCTTCTCTGAAGCCACTTCTGGGGACCCTGGTTTACAGATGGCACCCTCTTCTTCCAGACTCTTGCCATGTTTATAAGAGGTCAGAAGGGATAAGCTTTGAAGAATTCTCACAAAGAAGTGAGAAATCGTCTGTTCCTTTTGTCTCTTTTCCTCTTCTGCTGTGGCCACCTCCCCCAGGGGGATATGTGACAGCAAATGCACCTCTTCTACTTGTTTTTCATCCTGGATGGCATGCCCTGGAGTCTGCATGCAACACTTCTGAAAATGGTCCACCCAACAAGATCCAACTTCTTTGCTTGCAACCTACTGGGGAAGTCTATGTGAGAGTATAGAGTAAGAGACATCTGCCCAGATTCTCTGAGAACATTGACTAGGAGCTTGTTGGGCAAACAAGATTGATTTTCACACCTTACACACATTTACAGTCTTGTTCAGCCTACTTACACAGAAGTCCCTGGGAACAAGGCAGCACATTGATGTGTTTTGTTGTTTTATTTTGTTTTTCTTGATTACTCATCACTAGACAAAGTCAAACTCTCTAGAATTTCGGTTCAACCTTTTTGGTATATATGGTATTTTTGTGTGTATGCACATGTATATGAGGATATATGTATATTGTGGCCAAAGTGTCTTCCTCAATTCTTTTGAGGCAGGACCTCTTACTGAACCTAGAGCTCCAATTCAGGTAGACTGGCTAGCTAGGCATCTCCAGGGTCCTCCCATGTCTGTCTACACAGAATCAGGAGGGTCCTCATGCTGTGTGGTAGTCACTTTACCAAAGGAAACAAGTCTCGGGCCAATTGACCTACACCTTTGAATTTATACCCACCTTAAACATGAGCCCAGCTTTGCAGTTAGCTGGCAAACCCCAGCCACATTCCACTTTCTTCATGGAAACCAAACAGTCAAGCTCACATATTTTCTCTGCTGTTCTGATAATACTTTATTGATTATTAGAAGGCAAACAAAAGGCAGGCAGATGTGGCACTCCACGCCGTGACAGACTGCAAACAGGGAAAGTCAGCTCCACATCTTGTTTGTTCATTTGCTGTGTCAGTGACCCCGCTGCTTCTGAGTACCAGCACTCACCTGTATGAGGCTTGGGCAAGGCACTGGACTCCTCTCTGCCTGTCTGCCAGTGACCAGACAGCATCTGTGAATAGCACAGTGGAGTGCTCGCTGTGAGAGCGCAACACTCTGGGGCAATTTGGGGTCAACTTTCAATCAATTAGAAATAACTGGGTTCTTGCTCTAACAGAAGGAATTAGAGAGATAAAAGAATTCAAAAGGAGGCATTCATAATAATTCAACTAAAATATAGTTAATTCCATTCTAACATAGGCTTGCAGTAGGAGGAACATACATATACATACATACATACACAACTTCCTAGAAAAGGGAGCATTTGAGAAAAACTTTTTTTCCCAGTGTGTCTACCATCTATTCTTCAAAACCACAAATTTCTTCATAAAGGTAGGCAAAGGATTTGAAATCACATGGTAGGCTGTAGTTTGAATCTAGAAAACACACACACACACACACACACACACACACACACACACACACACCCCAAAGGTTTATGTGTTAAAGTCTGTGACTCCTGGGAAGTCTTTACGCCATTGGGGAAATGCCCTTGGGGAGATAATGAAGATAATGAGATTCAGGACCCTCTTTCTCTATCCAGCCATACAACCAGTGGCTTTACTCCACATAGGCTCCTGCTCAGGTTTGTCGCCAAGCAATGGTTCTGACCGGAACCTCCAAAACGACAAGCCAAAATAAACCTTTTTTCTTTAATCGGCGATTATCTCTGGTATTTGCTAAAGCTATGGAAAGCTAACACACCCCATTCAATAAAAGCTCATTACTGGAATATGAGAGAGACTTTCGTCATGAAGCAGTTCCAGGACATTCCCAACTGCGGGCTGCATGAGCAATAGGTGGAGAGTTGTCTGTAATGCCTGGAACAGGGAAAGAAGACATATTTTCCTGGGCAGTCGCCTAGAGCAGATCTGGATAAGAGCACCGAGGGTTTGATGTGGAGCAGTGTACCCTGCAGTACCACAGCACCCCACAGGGAACTCAAGCACCCCACAATTGCAGTGTTTTACAGTGGGCTGTTTGCCCCTGGGGATGTTCACATTCTATCTGGTTCTTGGAATCTAGGTAGACTGCCCATCTCCTCTGTTCTAATAGCCATAAGTGATGTGGGATGTCTTTCTCTATGCTGTGAACATCATTGGTTAATAAAGGGACTGTTTTGGCCTATGGCAGGGCATCTTAGAAGGAGGCAGGAAATCTGAGAATTAGATAAAGGGGAAGGAGAGCAGAGTCAGAAGAGATGTGATCCAGCCACTCAAGAAGCAAGATGTAAAGAAACAGGTAAGCTGCAGGTCACGTGACAAGACAGATTAATGGAAATGGGATAAGATGCAAGAGCTGGCTAGCAATAAACCTGAGCCACAGGCCAAACAGCATGTAATTAATAAAACTGTGTTTCTGTGGAACTGCAGGTCTGGACCACGGGCCAGACAGGCCAGAAACCTCTACTATAAATGGTCCCTTTCCTTAAGTCATAGCTCTTTCAACTTGTCTGCTGAAGTGACCTGTCATGGATAGACAGGTGTGGCCTCCTGACACAGCGAGCTCATGATTTAGAAATAGTTATGGACTAGTTTTCTAACACTTGCCACTGTACTCATTCTAAGTTTCATGAGGGATGAATCCTTTGCCCATTAGCGCTCTGAAGTCCAGCCCAGAAGATGGAGAATCCATAAGGCAATCTAGTAAGCTCACTTCCCAAGGCCACCACAATTGCAGGCAGCTCAACCCCAGGCCCACCAGAGCCCTTGGCACACAGAATTTTATGATCACCTAGAGTCTTCCACTTCTTCCAAAATTCATCATTGAGTTTCTAGAAAGCATTGGAGGGGGAAAGGAGGAAGAAAAGAGGAAGACAGAAAACAATTTTTAAAAAGAAGCTGAACAGAACTTATTAACTTGGTGTCTACAGTGATCCGCTCCTGGCAGGACACAAAAGCCAAGAGGCAAGTCCCTGGATGGGTCAATTTCAGATTTAATATTTGCCCTTCACTAAGCAAACTAATAAATCACCTATGGTCTTAACCATTGTGTTTCCCGTTTTTATTGATCAAAACGGCAGACAGAGTTGTTTTATTTTGTTTCTCCCTTTGCCTTGCCTTGCAGTCACTCAGGGCTAAACAGCCCATCACCCCTCCCGTCACCAGCTGTGTGTCTATTTGTCTTTTCCTTCAACAAACTCATGCTCAGTGCAACTGACAACATGTGCAAACATCCCTGAAGTATTCTTTGGTAATGGACTTCCCTAGGATGGGACAGCCCTGATTCCAATTTGTGCAGCTGAAGGGACAATGAGCTATAGAGCAGGAAATAGACAGAGCCAGGGCAGGCAAGGAAACAAACCTAATGCACGATCAACTTCTTTACTTTCCTGCTGCACTGCATGTACAAAAAAGTCCTGAGCTACAGAGACAGGGTTGAATGATTGACACATGACCTTGAACTAGTTAAAGCAAAGGACTAGATAGACCCCAGGTATTCAGAGAGCTCCTGGGCCTACTGCAAGTTCAAGGTTCTTTTTAGGCTTCCCTCCACGTGCTTTTCACAAGCCTGGTCTTTAAGGGGCTCATCCAGTGTCAGTGGTTACTTCCAAAGTCCCTCTTCATGTTTCAGATTGCAGTCTCCTGAGCAGGAGGCCATGCTTCACCTTAAGAATGACTTACTTCTCTAGTAATTCCAGAGTCATATTTCCATAGAAAGGTCCCCAAGTCTATTTGTAGACCAGAGGATTCCTGTGATCTAGAGGCAAGTTCAAATGCCCCACAAGAGCCCAGGAGTGTGGAGCAGAGTACATCTGAAATGTAGTCATGATCACGATAACTGAGCCATGGTCAGGTTGAGAATGATTAGCATGGGGATGGGGTGACTTCTATCATGCCATGGATATTAGCTAATGGACTCTTGCACTATGGAAAATACAGCAGGTCTTTAAGACATCAACTCCTAGAAAACAAATGGCTTGCACTTCAAATATGACAGCCATGTGGATGGCCCTGAATCTTAAATACAAGGAGCTAAAATGAGGGATTTTGTGATATCAAAATCTCAGATGTCCTGTTTCCCTACCTATGATTTTTATTTGAAAGCAGCATATACATACCATTAGGATCGAAACCGAAGAGCCTGAGTAATGGAGAAGGCAAAACACATTAGCTCAAAATCTCACTGAGGAACAGACAAGTGTGGCCATTTGGCAGCCTCTAAATCGTTCTTCACAACTCTCTTCTTGTCACCTTCCCTCACAGCTCCCTCTCAACCAAAGGCTGCCTCCCCAAGTCTGGATGATATCTGGTCAGAATTGCAAAGGAGAGTCCTGTGTGAGTTGGATCGATCCAGAAAACTGATGAGGCAGACAACTTGGGCTGCTGAGATCCTGGGATTCTATGTGGATGAGAAGACAATGGTTGGTGGCTGCCTTTGTCTCAATGGCAAAGCTTCCTTTAGGAACAAAGAATGAAAATGGTGTACATTTGAAGGGGCCAGGTGAAATATCTTCATCTTTGAGTGAAATCTCTCTTTCTCTCTCTGTTTCTCTCTCAAGCATGAGCGTGCTTGTGTGTGTGTGTCTGTGTGTGTGTCTGTGTGAACATACATGTTTGTTTGTGGATGCAGGCTCCTGTGGAGGTCAAAAAAGGGTGTGTGATCCCCTGGAACTCAAGCTACAGGTAGTTGTGAGCTCCTTGATGTGGGTGGGTACTGGAAGTTGAATATTGTTTCTCTGCAAGAGCAGCAAGCACTCTTAAACACTGAGCCATTTCTCCAGCCTCTTTGTTTTTGGAAGATTGGGTCTCTCATTGGCTTGGAACTTGCCAAATAGAGCAGGCTGGCTGAGCAGGGAACCCCAGGAATTTCTTTCCCAAGCATTAGGTTAATAAATGCACACCACCACACACTGGTCCTCAAGTACTTTGTTGATGAAACCATCTCCCCGATCGCATAGTTATCTTTTCAAAGATGGTGCTCAAAGAAAAGAATATAGGCTAGCGTTCTTCCCAGTGCATGAGGGTTTTCAAGAATAATGCCCAAATCCCTGGATGTTCATCACTACCCTAGTGTGTAATTACCTCCCTATGGCCTCACAACAAGATGAGAAGGATTAATGTGAGGCCCATGCTCCAGCATCATGGACCCTCATGCCTAGCTTTCAGCAAAAAGATGGGGGCTGAAATCCCTGACAGGCAGTAAGAACTTCAGGTGCCAGGTGATCTTAAAAACCTGGCTTTCCTAAGCTGCAAAAGAACCTGTAATTTACCTTTCAATTGTTCTTACTTGTCATGAACACCCCAAATTGGATTGGCGTGACTCCGCCTTCTCCCACCTCCTTAAAGTTCCACCCACTCCCTGATGCTAGCGACTGAGAAGGTGAGAGTGAGCTGGGAGGTCCCACTCAATGCTTTCTAAGTTGAACCCAGGTTATCAGGGTTATCGGAGAGGACTTAGGAAAGAGAGTACACACTTATCCCCAGTTGAAATGCCCTTGATATTTTAAATAAAAGCTGCAGTTCAAAGGGCTTTCAGGAAGTCCCCGAGCCAAGTCCCTTGCTTTCCAGACATCATCCCTAAGATTTCAGCTCTTTGTCTCTGGCTAGCAAAGATGTAAATTTTTTATCTTTCTTTATTCTATACAGCATGTTTGCACAGGTGTTGCACACACACGCATACGTGCAAACATAAGCATAGTGCCGTGCATCCTGTACTGTCCTGGTGGCTGTGGGTTTGCTTCTTCAAGGGAAGCTTCATTTTTTAGTAAGAGGTTAAGCGTCACCTATATAGGACTGTCCTAGAGCAATTCCTGGTACTTTGAATTTCTGCCCTGCCCACTGTACGCAGGGCTCCTCAGAAGTACATGGTCCCAACTAGCCCATCACACTTAAGATTTTCTTCAATGTGAGACAAACCTACCATCTGACAAAAAACAGATTTGGTCAGGATGGGGTACCTGACCTGGTCTGTCTGGAGGCTGCTCTGTGGCCAATGAGTGATCAGACATATGGCTCTGAGTGGGGGACTGGCCAAGCAATGTAGAGGCTTCACCCTTGCTGTTGCAGCAGACAAGACACAGTCACTGGTTCACTCAGTAGGGGGTCCAGTTGTGACACTTTTCTCAAGTCAGCTCCAGATTTAGATCCCCTAGATCTTTTGTTGCAAGAAATCCCTTGGCCTGGGCAGGCTGGGAAGACTGGATCTCTCCAGCTGCACACAGAGTGGAATGTAGGCGTTAGGAGCACTATGTCCTACTGCATGGGAAGGAATATGACAGTCTGGATACTACTGCCCTTGTCATCCCTATAGCCCTTGAGTATGTGGTCTAGCTGTGGGATTACGGGGCAGGCCACTTGGGCAGCCTCTCCCACCATTTTTATTGCCTTATCCACTGTTACTTCAGAAGAGACCACATTTACACAGATGACAAGAATGGATCACCATTCCTTAAAACATGAAGGAATTTATGCAGTAGAGATGCTGCCACTATGTGTTTAGAAAAGAAGAAAGTAGGGAAGGGAGGGAGGAGGAAGAATATCTGTAAGCCTTCTTTGGATTTCAACAGCATGAAACATCTTTAGGAGGTCTCTTTAATTCCACCATGGAGAATCTGAGGGGCCAGAGTCAATAGTCCACCGTAAGGTCACGGAACAGCCATAGAAACACATCAATTACGATAAAAGGAAGCCTGGCTGTTTTATATAAACAAACTATCCATCCACTTTATAAATAAAAATCTCAAATGTCTTCAAGTGCACAGTAAAGAAGGTGACATCACGACATGGTTAGGAAGGACTAACTGCACAAGTGAAGGCCACAGAGGAGACAGTGAGGTAGGTTCCAGCTTCCCACAGCTCTGTGTGTGTATCATCAGCACACACCAGGGGGTTCTCAGAAATCCAAAACTAATGGAGCTGGTGGCTCCATTACAAAGCACCCAGATAAGTTGATCTCCAATTGTCACCTGTGAAGACGGTCTTCATAGCTCATTCTGTTTCTATCACAGGAGGTGAAGTAAACAATGGCTTCATCTCTACCTGTCCAAATGGACAACCTGCATGTGAGGCAAGCAATGGAAAGCCACAGCAAGTGCCAACCCCACTCAACTCCCCCGCTCAGCCTTCTCCACTTGCCCTGATCTCCCAGAGCCCACAGAACGTCCACACTGATTCTCATGTCAGTCCAGAGTCACATACAGTTTCCAGGCTGTGCGCCATCAACAGAAAATGACCTCTTTACAAGAAACAGAAACAAAAATCAAGATCCCATTCAAATCAAGTGTAGTTGACTATTCCCTCTGCATCCGGCTCAAAGATGATTGATCAAATAAGAAGAATAAGGATGTGGTGCCTGGGACAGGGACAGGGTGAAGAAGAGCATCCTAGGCAGCGGCATCAGGGGATTTGTCTTCTATGACAGTAGATGAGCTGGGGCGGTAAACCTTCTCCAGCTAGAGGTCATATCCAGAGATGTAAGACTTTGTTCATTCAAGTCAACACACATTACTCCTTCTTAAATATCTTCACAGTCTAAATATATTCTTCAAAATAATATTCCACAGTTGAATCTAGGGCTCTTGTCTCTCACGAGGTAGCTTTATCCCAGCCAAGTCTGAAAAGAGGGCCTGGACAGCATTTCCATGGTTCCATCGAGCTTCTGGGGAGCAGCATGGGTGAATAGGAACAGCCCTTGGTCAGTCTCCTGCTAGGCCTGTGGACCAAAAGACAGTAAGGGTTAGATGGTGGCATCTGCTCTTTTCACAGCTCTTCATTTTTCCAACTCTGGTTTCTGGTTAGTGCTGCATCTAAACACAGGACATGGCGCTTCAGGTAAGGATCGGGAGAAAGTGAGGCTTATGTCTGGCTCCTGGAAAACTCTCTGCTCACCGGAACATCCCCAAGAAGGCTGACACGTATAACCTGGTGCCACATCCAGAGCTGGTGGATGAGTGTGAAGGTGTCACACCACCCAGCTCACAGACGCACGCTAGTGTCCCAAGAATGACAGGGTCTGGCTTTGCATACAAATGGTCACAGTAGACTCCACGCATCCTGACTGCGGAATAATTGATTCGGAATGGAGGGGTCCCACGGAACACCCATTTCTCCTCCCAGTCTGTGGGCAAATAGTTGAGGAGGGATGCACACTCCTTACAGGTCCTTCACACTTTTCATCATCCACAATGCTGAGCAACAAATCACTGAGCCCCCCAGGGGAGTACCCCACTTCAGTGCTGACTGGGTCTAGCCACTGGAGATGGTGCTGGCCTATAAAGGTGGCTGTTTTACAGGTCTCTGGTTCAGCAACCATCATCAACCCAGGAAACAAAAATATAGGCAGGTCTGCCCATAAGTACCCTGTGGGGAGAGATGCTTAGATCCAAGAAGAGGCCAATCAGCTAAGTACCATCCTCATAGGCCATGGCAAGGAAGGAGCTGTCTCATGATCAAGGCCTCATAGACCAGCAAAAGCCATAGCCAGGGTATTGATAGCTGATGATAGTGTCCTGAGAATGTGGATTCTAGAGGTTCAATGTAAAGAATGTCTTTTTGACAGGATGGAGCAGCCATCATGAGGCTCAGAGTGGTAAGTGAAATGATGGGAACACCCAGGGCAGAAGACACTTGAAGACATTTCCGCAGGAGAGCGGGGGAAGGGGACACTCTTACTTACAGAATCACAAATACAAAGTGAGTTCCGATTGGTGGCCCAAAAGAAAATGGGGCTATTTCATTTCAGGAGCAGGCCGGCCCCTTCACACCTGGACTCAAAAGCCCCAAAGTTCTCTAGCCTTCCTCCAGTTTCCTTTCTTGTTCCTTCTGCTCCAGCCTCAGGGCTGTCTCCTAGATCCCCACAAGCCTTTTCGCCTGGGAGACAGGCCACGCAGCTGGCAAATTAATTGGCAGTGACAGGGTTTCCTTCTTGTTGCTCAGCAACTCCATGCACCTGACAGCAGGCCATTCAGCACAGAGGGGGAACTGCCATGAGGAATTTACCAAACAAACTCCAAAGCAAAACACTCGGGCCCAGACTGTCACCCTCAGAGAGTAGAACTAGATAGAGAGAGAGTGGAGAGGAAGGCGGGCAGTTATAAACCCCTACTCCTCCTCCCCCCCCCCCCCGCAGGAAGTGGGGTCCGGGCATGAGAAAGTTCTCCCAACCATCATCAAACTGTTCCTACAGCCTTTGCTTCCGTGAGCCTGGAGAAAAGGAAAGAAGGAAAGATGTTAAGTCTGAGAGCTAAAACCTCACCAGCAATGGCAGCCAAGGTTGATGAAGTTTGCTGTGCAGAAAACTACAGTATCTACTGGGAATGCCTCTTCCCATGATATTGCTCCACATGTGAAGCCACTCTAGCAAGGTGACAGTCACACTCAGGGTGGAAGCCTCTCCCCTTGTGCTTTGTGCTGGGCTGTCTTTATGTTTGTTGCTGTAACAGAGCCAACAATCTTTCCACCACATGGCTTTGCCCTGGCCCCCATCTCTGGCCTCTTTTATTTATTCGTTGCCATTTTTGAGACAGGGTCTGCCACTGTGTAGTTCAGGTTGTACCGGCAATCACAATGTAGTCCAGGCTAGCCTTTAAGGCAATCTTCCTGACTCTGTTTCCTGAGTACTGGGATTACAAGTGTGAATTGCCAGGCCTGGCTTTTGTCCTCTTTCAAGACTTCCACGCATGAGTAGAATACACGTACAGTTTGAAGCACTCAGTGGTAGGGGAAGATGGAGATACTGGAAGATGGTCCTCTTCTACTCACTGTACCCTTGCATGGCACCATGTGGACAGGGTGAGGTCAGCAGTCTGAGACAGGAGATAATCTTGGGTTAGCAGGTTGCATCCTGGGCATCATTAGAGACACAGAGAATGGGATGCAGGGAAGAGATGGAAGAAAGAGTTTTACAGGCTGGGGGGGGGTCCCCAAGAACAAGAGACAGTGAAGAAAATGGTGTCTTTCCTGGAGCATCTAGAAGGAATCAATTCTGTAGATACCTTCTCTTTAGCACTGGCCTCAGACTGTACTATGTCTGTCCATTCTTCCACAGAGACATTTTTAACCATGTAATGATGGATCCTAGGGCTTCAGATATGCCAGGCAAACTTTATACCACGGGGCCAACCTCCCTGACCCATTCTCCATCCCCAAAGAGTTTCCAGAAGGGCACCACAGTAGGGGTACAGGTAATGGGAAAGGCAAATCCGTCACAAGTGTTAGGGCAGGATTTAGCCTTAGAAGATTCTAGCCAACATCTTGCAGGCTCTAAGAAAAAGGCAAGCCTCTGAGAGCAACTGAGGCCAAGAAGGAAGGCCAAGCTATGAATGATGTTGTTAAATGACAGCATTTGCTCCCAGGGACTTGGTGGGCGGGTGGCTTAATCTTTGAAGGAAAAAAAAAGCCTTAGTTTTGTCATTTGCAAAATAAAAATAATATTACAAATCTCTTGGGATTAAATGAGATAATACATGAAAACCACCTGGTGAATGGTGGACCAATGAAATACAAATAAAGCTATTGGGATAATTCGGGGCAGGCTGCTCTAAAGGAGCTCTGAAGCCAGTCCATCTTTATTGCCTTCTGTTTAAATAAGGTCACAATGGCTGGTCCACCAGCAGCCATATTGATTGGTCTACTAGAGATACTCATTTCCTATAATGGTTAAAAGAAGACATGGCTAGATTCTGACTACTCCAGTGATGCTTCACTGGCATGGGATCACTTTCTTTATGATTTCTATTATGGAAGAGAAAGGTTCTTTTTTCTTAATTCTCTGTTGTAGCATTTTCTAATCATCACAATGGATCTATCAGTCCATAGTCCTGAACCAACAGCTTCATGATCACGTGGGAACTGGTTAGAAATGTAATCCCCACACCCTAGACTCTAGGGATGGAGCCCAGGGATTTGTACATGTGGGACAAGTGCTCTGCATACCAAGCCACACCTACAATCCCGCAATAACTTTAACAAGTTCTCTAGTCATTCTATGTGCTCTCTAGTATATGGGCCATGATCTAGCAGGAACATGTGGAGCCCATCATTCTCCTATGCTCCATGGGAGTCAGTGGTACCCGGGGCCTCCATACACTAGCACCCTCATCTCAGAGTGATGAGGATAAGAAGTGTCTCAGACATTGTTGTATCAAGAGTAGAGGCTGGTGGCACAGTCTTGCTTCCAGTTCAGAGACTCTGCCTAGTTCTTCAGGTTCTTTTACTTTTTCAAGTTTTTTTAAAAGATGTATTTTATTTTATATGTGTATGTCATGTATATGTACATATGTATTTATAACAAGTGTATGTAGATACCCTTGAAAGTCAAAAGAGCTTGTTGGATGTCCTGGAGTTAGGTGGTTGTAAGTCACCCAATGTGGGTGCTGAGAACCTGACATAGTCCTCTCTAAAAGTAGCATGTGTTCTTAAGCACTGAACCATCTCTCCAACCAACCCCTCCCACCCTCCACTCCCTCCACTCTCCTATCCCCCCACCCCCTGCTTTTCAAAGTCTTTGTCGGGAGCAACACATGCTATAGCTGTCAGAGAACAGTCTGTGTTGGTCCAGGTCTCCATCACATGGCTGTTCTGGAAGCTTCTAAATGACTCCTTTCTTCCACCTCCCTCTTTGCATTGGGAATATTGAGACCACAGATGTGAATTTTACAGACCCATGCTCAGATTTATGTTGGTTTGGGGATTAGAACTCTAGCCCTCACACTTGTGTTTTGAGCCTTTCTCCAGCCCTCAGTTGTTTCTTGACCCCCCAAAACACCATACACCCCTGGGAAGCTTTCCAAAATTCCAATGGCCAGGACTTCCCCAGCCCCCAGGAAGTCAACATGGATGAGGGCAGAATGTAGAGTCAAAGCTACCCAGGCAGATCCAGTATGTGCCCTGCTCAGCATCACTGCAGCTGCCATGGGCCCTGGGGAAAAATTGCTGCAGGCTGCATAGAGGTGCTGAGTCTGGCTGAGTGGGGAGGCACAGGCGCTCCCAGGACAAAGCTATACTGAGGGTGAGTTGAACAGTCTTGGAAGCAGGCATCCCTGTGGACAGATGGGATGGAATTCCTGGCAGCTAGGTCAGGCATTTCCCATAAGGATACCTTACAGTCTCTCACATGAATAATTATTCAAAGCCCCAGCTTCCTTTGAAATACAGAGTCTCAGAAAGATCAAAACATGTGAACTTGCCCCACAGAAACACGGGACCTGACTAAAGACAGCATCAGGGCAGTAAAGTCTGCTCAGAAGGAGGTGAGTTTCTTCCCAGTGGCTAGCCTTGAACCCAGAACATGACACAAGCAGGCAGTCTATATATATTTAGTGCTTCCTGAAGAAGAGCTGGTCCATAGGTGGGTCAATAACTGACTCGGAAAGGGAGGAAGAATCAAATATAAGGGTGGAATTTGCTGATGTTCTGAGCCTTCGAGGAAAGATTAAGTCCAAAGGTGTCAGTGCAGGAGTCTGCAGGCACGTCCATGTCACTCATTACATCACTCCCAATCTGCTTTGATGGAATGCTGAGTCAACTTGCCAACTTTTTTATTTAATATATTTTAATTAAAATGTAATTACATCATTTCCTTCTTCCCTTTCCTCCATCCAACCCTTCCCATGATCCCTACCCACCTCCTTTTTTTTAAATTAACACACACAGAGAGAGAGAGAGAGAGAGAGAGAGAGAGAGAGAGGAGGAAGCCCAGTCCATTGTCACTTTAGTTGTTTGTGTGTATACAATTTCAGGGCTGAGCACTTTGTATTGGATAACCAATTAGGGGGCTTGTCCCTTGGAGAAGCTACTTCTCCTTCTTTCAGGAGTCATTCAGCGCCTGTCTGTAGGTATAAGACTTCGTGAGATTTCCTCTCACATCCACCAAGAAGTATAGTTCTCACCTCTCATCAAAGAATTGCCTCTTTACAGCAAGTGGAGACCTTTACAGAAAACCACGTCTGGGCACAGTTCAGAGATCAACTAATCATGGGGAGCCCAGCCCCAAGTACCCATCTCACACAACTCCCAGAGCAAAGGCTCAGGAAACAAACTGGAAGAGGCAGTCAGCGATAAGGCTGGCAGAGCCAGAGGATCCGGAGTCTACCCTGAGACTGTGTCTCCTAGAAATGCACAGCTAAGACCTGAGCAAGGACGGTATCACAGACATACTAACTTGGAAGGCCAACCTTTTCTTCATGTCTCTTGGCTCAAATCATGCCCTCTAAGATGTCACAGGAAAGGGAGGATGTGGAGGAGGGAGGAGGCAGGAGAGCTGAGGAGGATAAAGAAAGGAGAGGAGGAGGGACCAAAGGAGCAGGAAGAAGAGGAGGTAGAGGAAGAACAGAGGCACTGTGCAGCAGCGGGATGTAGTAGTGCAAATTTATAATCCCAGCACTCCTGAGGCAGAGGCAGGAGGATCTCTGAGTCCAAGACTAGCCTGGTCTACACAGTGAGTTCCAGGCCAGTCAGCTCTACATAGTGAGACACTGCTGCTGCTGCTGATGATGATGAAGATGATGATGATGATAAAGGCGCAGCAGGGAGGGTACAGCAGCTACCAGATTCTGATGGTCTTAGGTGCACCACCTCAGAACAGGACTGGAATAAATGACTTCCCTGTGCCTTGCCTACTTACTTCAGCTCCACCTGGTAGTCCAGGTGCAAGCCTATAAAGTAAACAGAGAAAGCCAATGTTTCTCCAGGGTTCTGCAGTGACTACCCACTCCATCCTTTCCCCAGGGTCCTCCCTGCTATCAGGCAGCTCTCCTACAGCTTCCTGGGATGGGGATGAAGAAACACAGCTGCCCTGGTTTAGCAGAACCAAAGAGGCTAGGAATCTGGTCCCCAGTCCAGGTCCCACCCCAAGCCTAGCCTGGGCCCTGGCTGTTCCTGAACTTCTAACAGGCCACTCTGTGCAACAGGGAACTCTCAGACTCCCCCAACTTCATGCCCCAAATTCCTCTCCTATTCTAACCAGAATGCCTTTCCCGTTTGACTCAGATCCCTAGGATCCCTTCAGTCTGCAAATGGTCTAACTCCTGCAAACATGTTAAAAATAAACCTGAGAAAGCTTCCAGATGTTCTGTTTGTATTGTGGTGTTTCTTTGTGCAAGTCTCCAGAGACCAATTCATAACACTCAGCATCCTGAAAAAACAGCAGGCCACCAGGCTCTGCCTGGGGGAAGAGGAGATAAACCCCCGACCAGGGCCATTCACCCATTAACTCTTCAACCACAGAGATCCATAGTCTGCCACTCAACATCCCAACCAGCTTCTTCCATTATCACGGATAAGACAAGTACCTTTGAGGTCATGCAAAGTCTTTCTTCCAAAGCCTTCAGAGAAGCAGATCTCACAGATTCACAAATAGTACAAATAAACAGTTTGTTGGTTTCATTTTTACTGCATACCCATCTCACTTATCTATTACAGTCCCATCAAGTGTATTTGGGACAAAGAAGCAGGGGCAAATTGACACAAGAGTAACATTCACCTTCAAGATGTGGCCTGACCATCTGAAAGGAAATCTTAGGAGCTGGGCCAGCCTGAAGAGGAAATGGAATTGGTTGCTTGTCAAAGCCCCTTTGGGGCTGGTGGCCTCTGACTTATGAATGATAATTGCCAACGGGCTGGCTTGTGCACACACAGCTACACATGTACCTTCCTGACACGCACACACCTGAGGGCCCAGGATTCTTTGCACAAGGTGACGCCTGCTCCCTTTGATGCCTGCCGGATGTGTTCCCATTGGGCGAGGGACCAGACCTCAATAAAACCCCCACATTATCAGAGGCGGCTAGTTTGTGATTGCACTAGCCTGTTATCTCAGGCCCGACCGGGTGGGGCTGCTTTGCAATTCACCGCTGGAAAGCATTAACTTTAGGTAGATCAAAGATTCTCCCGAACCTGCAACCTGGGTCCCTTGTTGATCCCCCAGTGGACTGTTCCTAAAGATGGACTTTGAAGATAGTAAGTATCCCACACCCAGACTCAAGTCTCTTCATCTACTGTATCTCTACTGGGACTGGATCACTGTGTTCCCTATTTACTCAGGTCTGACAGCTGTCAGCTGCTAGCTGTAGACTAGCGGGGCAGCCATGCCATCTTTCTCTTGAAAAAATAGTGTCTGCAGTGAAAAGACATTGCGGATAGGTAGATGGATCAATGAATGAATGAACATATGGGTGGATGATGAATGGATGGATGGATGGCTAGGTAAGTGGGTGGGATAAGATAAATGGGTGAGTGGGTAAGTGAGTAGATGATGGGTAAATGGATAGATGGGTAAATGAATATATGGGTGGATAGGTAGGTAACTGGTGTGTGAGTGTGCAGATAAATGATCATGGATGACTAGATGATGGTGGATGGTTATATGAATGGATGAATGGTGGATGGGTGGACAGATAGATGATAGGTGGATAATGAATGGATGAATGAGTAGATGTGTTCATGATGAGTGAGTAGGTGGATGAATAGATGGATGGATAGATGGGTGGGTGGATGGATGGATGGGTGGGTGGGTGGGTGGGTGGATAATGCATAGATGGATGGGTGGGTGGGTGGATAATGCATAGATGGATGTGTGAATGGATAAACTAAATTACCAGCAACATGAAGTGGTTCTCCTACAGGTATGGAAAGGCCTGAAGATCTAGACCATCTTACTGCAGACACCTGAGCTTAGTCAATCAGAGCAGGATTTGGCTCCAGGAACAATCACTAACAAGGTATAGGATCCTGGACAACTTACGTTAGTTTCTCTTAGATTCATCCTTAAGCCAAAGAGAATAGAAGTAGCCACTAAGAAAGGACTGAGACCCCTTTCACTCCTTCCGGGATGTATTCTATTTCAAAATGAATTCAGCACATTTCTGGGGAGAGAGATGGAGCCCCTTCCACAGCCCTTTCTCTTACAGACCATTCTCAAGTGGAGCATAAAGAAATCCAGATTTGCCGAGTGGTGGTGGTATTCAACTTTAATCCTAGCACTCAGGAAGCAGAGGTAGGTGGATCTCTGTGAGTTCGAGGCCAGCCTGGTCTACAGAAGGAGTTTCAGGACAGGCTCCAAAGCTATATAGAGAAACCCTGTCTCAAAAAACCAAAACAAAGAAAAAAAAAAAAAAAAGAAAGAAAGAAAGAAAAAGAAAAGAAATCCAGATTTTCCCTCCGTTGCTTTTATTTATTTTTCCTTGTCTTTATTGCTAAATTTGCTGTTAGCACTTAGACCATTCCCCTCTGCCCTGCTTCCTCGTGCCCTGGGCCACTCTCAAATCATGGGAGAACTGGGACCCATGTACTTGGAGGATGTGAGAAAGCTAGGGATCCTCAGTAGGACAGGACTTAGGGACTTAAGAAATCCCTACTGTAAATGACAAAGCTCAACTATTGATAAAAGGCATTATTCTAAACCACCTAAGGCCCCATCAACACTGAACTTGAACTTCGTTACTAGGGAACATTAATATGCACAGGTTTGGTGATGTTTTGTTTTGTTTTCGGCATGCTGGGTATCAAACCCAGGGCTCCTGCCTGCTAAGTAGGCATTCCAGTCCCTGAGCTGCACCCCTGCTGGATACTTAGCTCTTGCATCATTCCCGTGTACCTTTCTTCTCTCTCCAAGTCCCCCTCCCCCACTAGAACTCTGCAGCCTTCAAGGTTAGGGTGGGCCAACCTAAATGGAAATGGTATCTGCAAGGCTCTGCTGCCCTGCCCAGTTCCTGGCCCACATGGCCCTGTGGCATCTGTGCTGTGAAGACAAGGAAAACTGGACCTATGCATCCTTTGTCCATGATGGGGCTACTGCTGCTCTGGTCTGCAGCTGGGCTCTCAGAGGCAAGGCCACCCACACTGCACATCAGGGCTGCTGGACTGTCCCCAGGGCCAAAGCCACGCTGGCTCCCAGCCTTGACTCGGAAGCCTCCACCATATGGCTTCCCTGGGGATCAAGAGGACAGGAAAGAGAATGAGCCAGGGGCAAGAAACAGCTATGCTTCTGGGTGCTTGAGACCCTAATGGGAAGGGGCCATATGGGGGATACCCTTGTCCCCAGGATGCCTGAGCCAAAGAGGAGAGCACTAAATAACCAGAATGAGTGGCAATCTACAGTGACATGGCAGATGAGATGGGGCTCCCCATCTGGCTCTTCCATTTCTCCAGCCTCCAGATGTGCATTCAGGACAAAAATCTGAACTTCAAACCCCATGAAGCTTGAGTGACATCACAATTCTCCAAGGAAAGATCAAAATGGGCCTTCAGGCTTGCAGAGAAACTTAATGGAAAGTGTAGGTACCCTTAGAAGCCAGGAAAAAAAGGACCTCTCCTCTGAACCCCTCTCACTTCCCTCCCCTCCCCCTTCCTCCCCTCCCGTCCCCCTTTTCTCCCTTCCCCTCCCCCTTCCTCTCCTCCCCCCCCCCCCCCCCCCCCCCCCCCCCCCCCCCCCGCTTAAAGTCCAGGCACAAAAAGGAAGCCAAACAAGATAGCCATAGCTCTGTCTCCGCCATCCACCTGGAATTATCTGGCTCCTCCTGGTGCTTGCCTAACTTCTTTGGTCCCTGTGGAGTAGGGCTGGGGTGGGCAAGTTGGGTGAGGCGCAGGGAGAGGGAGGGGAGGGTTGGGGAGACATGACTTGGCCAGGCTGCCAAGAACAGAACCCAGATGCCTCTTCTGGAAAGCGAACTTCCCAGGTTGCCTGGCATGCTAGGACTTGCTGGCAACCAGAGCCCTGGCTGGCAGAAATGGGTGGACAGTGGAACCAGAATTGAAAGGGGCGGCCAAAGGAGGGACCGAAGGAGGGAGGCCAGGAGGGAGGAGGGGGAGGTTTCAGTGAATCATATAAATTAGAGACAGAAAGGATGTCGGGCCACCTTCATTTCCTTCCTCTCCTAATAAGAATTATCTCATTAGCCCCGAGCTTCCTAGAGGGGAACTTTAAATGATTCCTGTAATGGGGATTTCAATCTGGGGCAGCCCTCCTACCAATTCCACCCCCAGGAGAGCTGGGAATGTTCTTAAAGGAACAGCGCAAAGAGGCTGTATTCAAAGGAACAGGCTTACCCACTCATGAAATTTATTGTGTGGACACAGTCACAGTTGTGGCACTAAACTTGACAGGTTCTCGCTACCCCTGTAAAATAAAATAATGTTCTGACTTCTGGAACCTTCTAAGTGGTACCTTACACAGAAAAGGGGTGCAGAAGGCTGGACTGAGTGAAGGTTTTGAGATGAGATTATCTCAGCTTGTGTGGGTAGGTCCCAGAGGCAATCTCAGTTCTAAGAGGGAGGCAGAGGGAGATCTGACTACAGAGAGACATAAAGGGAGCACAAAGCACAGGCATGGGTGACGGTACTGCAAGCCATAAAATGCCAGCCATCACCAGCCACTACAAACAACTCCACCCCACCCCACCCCATCCCAGGTTCATGAGAAAGCAGCTCCGTCCATGGTCCATGATGTGATATTTCCTGAGACCCTTTCTCCATCCGCCCTGCACTCTCATACTCTCTATCTGGCGCTGTACTGAGGAATCCAACCTAGGGGCTTCTTCAAGCAATACAGTGTACCACTGAGCCACACCCCTAGTCCCAGAGGTCTCATATCAGACTGCTGGCCTTTATAATTTTAAGAGATGTATTGTTTTAAACCATCAAGTGTATGTGGGATGTGTTACATCAGCCCAGGAAATTAATACAGTTAAGAACAAGTCCTTTGCTTCAAGGATTTATCTTACAGTCTTATTCCACAGCAAGAGAAATGAATACGTGTCAGAAACATCAAAGAACAAAAACAATTGCTCTGTTGGAGTCCTACAGTAAAATATTAACCACAAGAATCTCCCATTACGACTGACAAAAGCTAGACATAGCAAAGCGAGGCCTGGTTTGAATACAGTTACTTCTGCTACTGTGTGTCACAAACCAGTCTGAAGGGTGGCATGGAAGCTAGAGATGGCTGGATCCCTCTCAAGGAGCATAGCAAGAGGAATGGGTGGGAATTTAGCAGAATTAAGTAGAGCCAGGGCATACCTATGTCTGCTCCCATATGACAAAATGATTGGTGAATTCATCCTCTAATGGTTCTCAAGGTCAGATGTCCAAAGTCAAGGTCTCAAGAGAGCTGGTTCTAGATGCTCCAAGGAAGAACCTGGCCCGCATCTTTCTTCCTCATTTCTGGGAGATCCCTGACTCCCCTTGGTTTACAGAGGTTTCTGTCTAGTCTTAACCTCACTTCCCTGATACCTGCTTCTCTTCTCAGGAAGTCAGTGGGTCTGGGAATCACCCAACATGTAGGATGAGCTCATCTCGATCTCTAACTGCACCTGCTGAGTCTCCTTTTCCATGTAAGATCATGTCTGAGGTTCAAACATGGGTTTTGAAAAAAATTATTATTTCATTTTTTGGAAGAGGTGCGCGTGCACACATGAAAGTCAGAGAACAACTTTCTGGAGTTGGTTCTTGCCTCCTACCATGTGGCTCCAGGAACAGAGCTCAGATGGACAGACCTGAGGCAGGGCCTTCACCCACTGAACTGTCTGCCAATCACACTTTGGATTTGCATGGGGCAGTGCTAAAACACTACAGCTGGCCTACAGCCCCAATCTCCTGTCTCTCTAGGGAGTTTTCTCTTTTCAAAGCAGGGGATAGAAACCAGGGCCTTGTGCAGGTACGCAAGTGCCCTACCCTTGAGCTGCATACCTAGAATCCCTCTGTTTTTCTTGGTCAACTGGAAAGGACAACTTGAGTGGGTAGCCTCAGAAAGGGTAAAATTCCCCTATCATCAGACTGTTCAAGCAGAAAACACGTATCTGGGAAGCCTGTAAGGACCCTATGGTCTGGACGGGAGGTGGATATAGTCGACTGACAAACCTGATTCTGTGAATGTGGGGACTGGACCCAAACCACTCTATACAATGCGAGCACTAGTGTGATGCCTATTCCCTAAGGGGCGCCCCCTTTAATGCCAGCTCTCTCCTTCAATGGCTGTGGGGATTCCTGCAAAGTAAAATAAACCAGAAAAAAAGAAAATGCCAAGAATTCAACTTTGATAATGATTTACATACAGAGCATCTCCTGGGTGTGTTGGACTCTGGGGTAAAAGCTGATATTCCTAGATATCTGTCTTCTTTAGTGGTGAGAAAGTGACACATTGGGACAATTCCTAGGGCAGAAGCAACTTGAAACAGCACCCTAGTGATGATACAGATCAAGAAAGGGACATGAAGTCAGTAATATTTTTGTGACATCTACAGGGTCTCTTAGGAGCTGCTCATCAATAGAATCACCTCACTCACTGCCCAGCCCCTGAAGAAAGGAAAGAGAGGATCCAATGGCAGGCTGGCTCTCCTGTGGAGGATCAGACAAATCACACCCACCTGACTTGTCAGCTGTGGGAGGTAAGAAGCCCTTAAGCCCCAGGTGGGTGCCTGTAAAGCCACCCTCCCAGGGAGCCCAGACCTCAGGCCTTGCTAAATTGACTGCTAATCACCATAAGCACCCTGATGCTGCATCCTACATCTGGGTGGCCCTTAGCCACTCCCAAGCCTTGTCACAGGCTGGGTGATCTCAGCAGGCCTCACACACACCCTGCCAATATGCAGGACAGGTCTTATCATTGCCACTTCACAGATGAGGAAGCTCCACCAGCGAGCAAAGCAGTTCATGGTTGTTCATCGCTCGTGGCCACCCAGAAGCATAGACCCAGTTCCTGGCCCAGTGCTCCTGCAGCAGCCCAGGTGGGCAAATGGCTCTTGAGGGCTTTGCAGCCGTAGCCACAAATACCAGGATATGTCTCTTCTCTCTGGAAAGACCTGGGGCTTCCTTTATGGACCTTGGGGAACCTGAGTAGCTAATGCATCCTGCCAGGCTTCCTCCTCCTGGCTGGCAGTATGGACTTGGAGAGTAAGGCCCTGGCAGCAACAGACATGACTGGTGCCCAGGCTGGGCCTCCCCTAAGAGTGGCCAGGCATGTCATTTGGGATCTGAGAGAAGAAGCCACTCCATCCTGTACTTTTCCAGGCTTGGAGAAAGAAGGGATTAGGCAAAACTGATGTGAACTCCTAGCTCAGCTTTCTACCAAAGCTTTGCCCAGGGCAAGGCCTGCTCTCTGTCTCCCCATGATGGACTCAAACTGCCCAAGAATGGAGTGGAGATTCTAGATGAGACAAAACACTACACTCCTCTGGGGCCACATCATGCTTGACCCTTAGGTGGGGGTGGTTGCGATAGGTACTTATGGGTGGGGCCTTTAGTTTGATACAGCCCATGTCACCCAAAACCTTTCACAGGACTAGACAGTCCTGAAAACAGAATTCTGGAGTTTGGCACCTGCATGGCAGAATGAGGCTGATCCAGCCCCTACATGGCTAACATTGGGAAACTATCACTGAGAGGGTCCTGGAACCTGATCTTACTGTGGATCTGAAGGGGCCGTGGCTCCCATGCCCAGCCCATCATTTGTGTTTCCCCATCCTTTGTGACATCTGTACCTTGAGAGATGCTCTGCACCTGAGGTCTTGGCTACATTTGGGGGCAAGGTGGAGAGGAGCCCCAAAAACATGAGGACAACTGTTTGCAGGCTGTAGAAAGGCGAGCCGCCTTGAGCCAAGGTGCTCTGTTCCCATAACACTCTTACTGGCAGCGTTAATAACTAACCACGTCCCAGACAGGTGCTGGCGGCCTGGCCTTAGGAGTTCTTGTTCAGGGTTGGAAGTGAGTCATTTCCCTTTTTTATAGTCTGCTAGCTGGCTGAGTCACCCTGAGCCGACCCTTTCATACAAGCTCTTACTCTGGCGGATTCACATGCATGGCTGTACCTTAGACCAACCTCTTTTTAGGTCAGCTGGGCCCCCTAGGGCTGACCCTTATGGTCCCCATTAGTGACCAGCTCTCTGTATCCCCCACCCCAAACTTGCTCTCTCATCTGGGACACTGACTCATGGTTCCAGGGAGTCTCAGGAAGTTTCTCAGAAACTCAGGACCTGCATAAATGGTGAGTGCCATACTTGAGGAAAGAGGAGGTTGCTCTCATGTTTGACCTTCATCCAAATAGTGCTCTCAAGCCCCATCTAGCCTCTGCTTGAAATAAGGATAGAAATGGTGGCTTGGGGTATGGATGGTTCAGTCAATAAAGTGCCTGCTTTTCAAATGGGAGGAGCTGAGTTCAGGATCCATGGAAAAAGCCAGGATGGGCACAGGTGCCTATAATCCCAAGAGTGGTGAGATGAGAAGGGGAGACCAGTGTATCCCCGAGCTCATGGATCAGCTAGCCTGAACTATGACCAAAGTTCCAGACCAATGAAAGACTGGCTTTAAAAAAAAAAAAAAAAAAACAGTGGAAGATAAATAAAATGAAAAAGGGTAGTGGCAAGACAGCTCAGTGGGTTTATATAAAGGTGTTGTGACCAAAACCAATGATATGAATTCAATCCTCAGGACCCATGTAGTAGAAGGAGAAAACCAACCCCAACAAGTTATCCTCTGGCTTCCATGCATCTCCCCAAAAGATATAAAAATGTTCAAAAACAAAAATAAAGAGGTGGAAGACACCTGAGGCCCCACACCCGAGGTCAGCCTGCAACCTTTATACCCATATTTGAACATGTGTACCCCACTCACATATAACTATACCCCTATCTGCACATGTGTACCCTCCACATATGTAACTACACCTACATTTGAACATGGGTACCCCCGACACATGTAACCATACCTGTATTTGAACATGTGTGCCCCACAGACATTGTAACACATACAGGAGACAAGTAATATATAGGTCCAGAATTTATGAGCCAAAAGATACAAGCCAACCATGAGGCCAAGGTCAGTTCCAGCACTCCTGGAAATGGCAGACTGAACCCCATACCTGAGCAGCGTTCCTACTGTGCTCCAGGTGACCACCGAGGCCAAAGTGTCAGGTACCCAGCTTCATGAGGTGATTCTGATGTAAACCTTAAGAGAAACTTCAAATAAAGACCTCCCAAGATAAGGATTCTAAGGCAGTCCTTTTCACATGTTCCTATGGATTTTTGTTGTTTAATTTATTTTCATGCGATATATTTTAACCATGATTTTGCCCTTCCTCCAATTCCTACCAGATCCTCCCTGCTCCCCACCCACCAACTTCACATTCTTCCTCCTGTTTTCTCTCCCAAACCAAACACTAAAAGGGAGAAAAGAAAAATAAAAGACAGCAGCATTTTTAAAACTCTACCACACATCCTCCAACTAGTTAAGGGTTCTTCTTTTTCTCTTACCTACAACCGCCCCCACCCTGTGCTGTCTGTTTTGTGGGATGCATGAGAGCCCTTAGGTGAGACAGGGTTCTGGGTAGCTGTGGGCGGGCAATGAGATGAGAACGAATGAAGTGATTCGTTCGTTCAGAGCCGAAACTCAAGCCTGAGCAGTGATAGCTCGCCTGTGCACCAGGCCATCCTGTTGCCTTGCCACAGCAGCCTTACTTGGCCTTTTGCATAAACTCTGTTCTAACCTCTCCGCACCCAGCACTGTACTGGAAGGTTCAGAGCTTCACCCTCCATCTCTCAGGTCTCCCTGCCAAGCTAACCCCAATGGCTGCAGCTGGCTGTCTCACGGAGCACCCTAAGACGTCCCACAGGGAAGTCACTGCCATTGCTGTGGGTTCTGCTTGACCTCCCCAGGGTGACAGGGCTTTCCACTGGTCCCCACGTCTTGCATACATCTTCTGACACAGCAACGAGCCTAACTGTAGCCATCACACCGAGGGTCTCCATGCCAGGAGGTGAGGCACTAAAAGACTCCACCCCTGGAGCTGGCTCAGGTACTCAGTGAGTCACTAGCCCTGACCTGTGACCATGATGTCCCAGGGGAGAGTGACAGGCCTAGAGAAGTTTGATGCAAGGACACCAACCACAGTGACTCACAGTTGGATCCCATGGGGAAGTTCCATCTACAAATCACTGGGATGACACTGGTCCCTGGCTGGGCTCACGCCTGCACTAATGATGCCTGTTCCAGCTCCCAACTTTCCCCTCTCAGCTCCCAGCCTGGTGGAAGTCGTCATCTGAGTGTCAAGTTCCCCCCTACAACATGATGGATGGAGCTGAGGAAAAGGCATGTCCTCCCTGGGTGTCAGATATTTCATCAGTTACAAGGGTCCTTCCTCCTGCTGACACCACAAAGGAGTCTGGGGAGCTAGGAGGCAGCGATGTCACAGCTCGGTGAAAAGACATAGGCAGAGCCAGAACTCTCATCCTGTAAGATTACTGAGGCAGCAAGGCAAGGTGCTGAGTGCGAAGGTGTCCTCAGGAGTCGCCCAGAAACACACCAGGCCTTGGCCTTGGCAGGAACACACAGGCAAAGATTCCTTTCTCCTTCTCGGGGCATTTTCAATAGAGTACCTGCTTCTAAGGCCTTACCAGGATATGCACCTAATTCATCCATTATGGAGAATACCCACCCACAAAGATGGATACTAGATTATCATCGTCGTAGAGGCTGGACTTCCACCACACTTTTGCTAACAACCACCAAAGCCAGATGTACATGGATATATTCTCAGAAAGACCCTCTGTATCCAATGCTAACCTGGGGAGGGCCACTCTGAGCCTGCTTCTCCCTGATGGCTGTTGTGGCATGATGGCTGACTCCATACATCTCTACAGCTGTCAAACTGCACATTCTCAGAGGGAAGAGCAAGATGAGAGAAAGACACAGGGATCCAAGACAAGGGCAGCCCTCGGAGATCTGAGGAGCCCACACAGTAGCACCCTCAGCATTGTTAACTGCTCTGAGGCCTCATGGTGTCACTATCAAGTGTCCCTCAAGTGCCCCTAGCACCTACCCATGACCAAACACATTCAGAACAAGAAAATATAGGCATTTAATCCCTCTCTTCCTATTCGTGTTCCCATTTCCTTTGCCAACAGACATGCAGGTGTTTGTGTGCATGTTGTGTATGTGTGCGTGGTATGTGTATGTGTGTGTGTGTGTGTGTGTGTTGGGGGTAACATTCTTATTAAGTCCGGACCCCAATGCCAGAGGTGACTCTAAATTCAGCAGTGTGGAAGCTCCTAAGATATGACAAAAGCTTTCAACTCATCAACATCATCCCTACCATTCTATATGTAACAGGATACAAGGAAGATGGGCATATTCCATCACACACACACACACACACACACACACACACACACACACACACACCACCCAGTTTAGAACCTCTCCTTTTAGCCACCTGCTCCTCTAGGCTGTTATACCAACCTCTGCAAAAAGACCTTAGGAGGGAAAGTCAGACCCTAGTACACATCACTCAAAATTCTCACAAAGGCTGTTATGCTCCCTCAACAGCAAGGTCTAGAGCACCCAGGATCTTCCTGGTTTGGTCCTTTTTGCACCAACCCTCACAGAGATCCTACCACATCTGCTCTGGTTCTCAAATCCATCTGTGCTTCTATGCTCCTGCTTTGATCCATTGATGTGACTGCTTTTCTGTCCCAATGGCTCTTTCCCAAAGCATGTGGGATATCCTGCACCCACACCCAAGTCTCCATATCCCGTTAATGAAAGCTGCAACCTGCCCCACTCTACCCTCCAGCTACACTGAGCTGTATTTTCTGGCTCCATAGTATTCTGCAATACTGTCAGCTGCTCGTATACTATTTAGTTGTTAGACATTTTTAACTGCTTATCACCTACATCTCCCTATTAGAAGGCAAGCTCCATAAAGGCAGAATCAGTCTTGTTCTGTTCATTTCTCTGCCTGCTGTAGTCTCCGTGATGGTAGGCATAAATGAGTATCTGCAGAATGAATAAAGAATGAAAATACTGCCACTCAGGTCTGAGAAGAAAGTCACATCCTATGGGATACTCTGGTGTTTGGATTGAAGGGAAGGCCTGAGGACTGATGAAGGGTAAGAGTGTTGTTTTTAGAAAGGCAGTACCCACAGTTTGCTCGGAAATCCCCTCAAGTCACTTATTAACCATCCCTGACCCCAATATGCACACAGAACCTCCAGTTACCAAGTCCAGACAATAGAAAAAAAACCTTTCAGCCACAGTCACTCTGTACAAAGTCACTCTTCCATCAGGCAGCCCACTGTCATCCAGGCACATTCTCTGTATTCCTTGGATCCTCAGATAAAAAGCAAAAATAGGAAAAGTTGAGAAACAGGATGCATAGTCCCAGAACAAGATGTCCTTCCACACCTATTTCCTAGAGCCCTGAAAGGATTCAGAAGCACCATGGCAAGTGACATCCTGAAGGGTCAGGTGAAGGAACAGCCAACCTCATGGGACATGTGTGCTTATGGACTCTATGAAGGTAATGGTCACAGATGGTGGATCAGGAAAGGATGTGAGGATGCAGACAGCAGAAAGAGTCTTGTCTTGTGAGTAAGATGCAAAGTAGGAGGACTAGGAAATGATGGAACATGAAATGATATGTCCAAGGAGACAGAGATGCTGGGACAATAAATGCCAAGTTACAATGGGTTTCTTAACAGTATCACGTGACTCATGGAATACTGGGTTTAAGACAGAGGCTCAAGGAAAATGCAAACAGAATTATTTTAGAACAGGCTGGAGCCCCCAGAATAGAGCACACAATGGGTACCACTGCTGATCCCTCAAAAGCCAAAGCCAGAGGGGTGACTGAGAGAAGGAAAGAGAAGGCTGGAAGATGAACTCTCTGCCAGGACTATCAGGACTCTGCACATTGGTAGATTTGGTCCTATTTCATTTGATTGCTGGGCTCCCAAGGAGCAAGACTTAGCATCACCATCTTGCTGAGGAATTCATTTGCAGTCAAGTCCATAACTACCAAGATTTAAAAAGGAAAAAATACTTCCACTCATCAAATGTTGCCTCTGTCCCAGGAACCAGGCAAAGGCCCACTCTGTCCTCCTCCCGTGACTTGGGTTCAGCTCTGTCCCCATCCCAGCATTTCATTCCCCAGGCTCTGTAGGAGACACTGGAATGATCTAGTGTCTCTAGTCAAACCTGCCCATATTCTGAATGTCCCACTAGGGACCTACCACTGAGATTTATGACCAGAAATGCTCAAACCATGTTGGATGGAGGAATCTGGACAGTTACAGGCAAAACCACCTCTTGGATAAAGGGGAGGCCATGTGTTCTACATCCAGCATTATTAGGACCAGACTTGGGTCGGCAGTTTTCCAGAAAGCCCTGAGATCCTTTTTCAATCCTGTGGGTAGTCTCTGTGCTCTTGGAGGGCAGCAGGTGTGGTCCACCTGCTGCCTATCTCCTGTGCATGCAGGCTGGGAGTCACCTGCCTGGTGATTCTCCCTGTGTGCTGCCATGAATCACACGGTCCCTGCAGTGAACACTCTGACAGGAAGCAAGAAAGTGTTAGAGGAAGGGGGTCCCTCCACCATGCAAAAGGACAATATAGAACAGCAACGACACGGGCCTGGCTTTGAGTCTCGACTTTCTCCCAAATCACCCACACCATCTTAGGCATGTGATTGTACCTCAGTTTCTTTGTCTGGTCTTTGAGCATACTGTAACCTATCTGCTAGAGCTATGGGAGGTATGAGCAATTATATTAACCCGAGGGACAACCAGGAGAGCACAGAGCACAACCCAGCCTGGATTAACTACAACTGTCTAAGCCCAAGGGCAAGGCCCCTGCCCACTGCCCACTGCCCACTGCCTGTGCTCTGGCTGCGCACACAGTGTTAGGGATGTGTCTACACCAGGGGACATACGAAAGAACACGACTCCACCTCCAAAAAAGGAAAAAGAACAGGAAGGCCACAGCTGCACTCACTGAGACATCCATTCACAACTCACCTTTCTCTTGGCCTTGCTCCATGTCAGCAGAAACCTCCGATTTTACCTAAAACAATAAGGAAAATGTTAAATCTGGAAGCAAAGCACTGAGCACCATCATCAGATTCACCATTGTTGGGGGTAGACCTTGCATGTCAGGCCTTTTATTCATTCTTGAAACAGGCTTTCACAGTGTAACCCAGACTGACCTTGAACTCATGTACCTCTTGCCTCTGTTCCCAAAGTGCTGACATTATAAGCATGAGCCCCCTCATCTGGCTGACAGTTACTGATCATTCTTTAATATGTAATGAAACCACGTTTCAGAAGAAATCCACTCAATTGGGGTCATGACATATTCAAAACTACTTTCAAGAAATATGGCTTTAAAAAAAATAAACTAAACCTAAAATTGACTAAATACAAACATACTACAATGGAAACTGATTTTTCAAGTCGTTAACAATAGACATTGATAGCAAACTAATGATGGTTGAATATTGAGCTGTTCTATATTGAGTGGGACCTTTCATGTGTGTGCTCGTGTATATTCATTTATATGTGTGCATATCCATGCTATATACAGGTGCACATTTATGTGTTTATATGTGTGTGCACGCTCATGCCATATGTAGTTACCCCCCACTACTTCCTATTCCCAGCTTTTTTTTTTCCTTTATGCAGATTTGGGGAATTGAACTCAGGTTCCCATGTTTTCAAAGCAAACATTTTACTAAAGGAACTGCTTTCCCAGCCCTTCATTGGTCCTTTTACGCAGACTCCTATTCCATTATTTTTGTATGTTGAACTTACTGTATGTCTGAACTCATTTAACAGGGCAGTCCATTTGTACCATCACGTTCTGCACCAGGCCTCCTCCACACTCCAATAAACACCACTCATATACCTCTAACTACTATGCATCATGGATTCCCTTGTGGGCTTCTAGGGTGTGAGTTAGTGTGGGTAATTCCTGAACAAATGGGCAGGTATCAGAGGAGGTGCTGTTGTTGTTGCTGTTAAAACAGATATTTAATCTTTAAATCCGGCCTCTGTTCAATCTAATTCAGATGCCAGGAAGAGTAGTATTTCAAACAGTATTTAAAGATAATAGCCCCATTCTAAGCCTCCCCATCATTAGGCTCAAAGAAATCACTCTAGACCCCTAGGTTGGCAAATGAAAACAGAGAGAAAACAGACAAGAGGGAAAAAGAATACAGTCAGACTTGAAATGCAAAACTGGTAACCTTCACACACAAGAGAAAGGATTGTCTGGGCGGCTGAGTGAGCATTCACACATCACCACTCTGGGGTCCCTTAGTTCCTGAAGTCAGGGCAGGGCTGCTCCTCTGCAGCCAACCCCACCAGCCTTTAGGTCAGATGGGGAAGGAGACCTCTTGTACCACAGTGCCTCTCCAGTGACATGTTTATAGGGCCTGCATCCCACTATCATATCCATGAACTTGGCCAAGGACCAGCCTCAGGCCTCATATACAAGTCTTTGCATATTTAAGTTCTTGGGGGTGCACATGTGCACGTATATGTGAACATATGTGAGATCAAACTCAGGTGTTATCCACCGGGAGCTATACATACACCTTGAAATTTGAGACAGAGTCTCTCGCTGGGATTTGGGACTTTGGAGCTGGTAAGTGGAGCAAATGAGGGGAACAGTGAGCCTTAGGGATTCTTCCCATCTCTACTTTCCCAGCACTGGGTGTATAAATGCTTTGTACATGGGTGGTGATACAGGGAATTGAACTCAGATCCTGAGGCTTACACTGGAACTATCATCTCAGCCTCCTGCAATGGGTTCCTGACTGTGGAATCTTTTGTGCCCAGAAGAACTGTGTTACTCCTGTTACCTCACAAGCCAAGTGACAGAAGAAAACTCATTTCCAAAGAGCAAACTGCAGCTACCTTCCACCTCCGACACTGCATCTAGAACAGATTCCCATTCTTGATTTCTGCAGAGTGGATCCACATCCACCTATTCTCAGTTCATCACTGGGTGGAACACACCCCCAGAAACTCATTCAAGCTAGACCCTGGATGACCAGAGACAGCTTTAGCTCTGCCTTCCTGGTAGAGAGCTGAATTCATTTTAACATGAGGCAATCTTTAGTCCTCACACTACCCCATGAAATCTCACTTCAGCCAATTTAATGTTGAAAGAATAGAGAGAGCAGGGGGTCAGAGCCCTGGGCTGGGGTCTTATTGAAGTAACAAAGTTGGGGAGTGCCATGAAGGAATGAGGGATTCCGAAACCATGACCCTTCCCCTAGATTTTTGTAAAATCATGCTAAGATCTAATCGTATGCTAGTGATTCTGACAGGTCTCCAGTGAGGCCCAGAAACTGGGAGGAAGCCTCCTAAAATGCCCTTAGTAAGGCTGAGGTTCTGCTGGAGACGGGGCTAAAGTAAACTCATAGTTTATAGGTGGCTACATTTAAAATTGTATCTAAGTGTGTGTGTGTGTGTGTGTGTGTGTGTGTGTGTGTGAGAGAGAGAGAGAGAGAGAGAGAGAGAGAGAGAGAGAGAGAGAGAGAGAGAGAGAGTTGTGCAAGTGCACATGTGCCATTATGTGCCTGCCAAGGCATGCTTACTGAGATTGGGTACAGCTTCAAGCATGGATCCTCACCTTCCACCTTGTATAAGACAGGGTCTCTCACTGCTTACCTGCTATGGACACCAGGCTAGCTGACCCATGAGCTTTGACAGATTCCCCACTCACTAGAGTGCTGGCATTTCAGAGGGCTACAGCACTGCACCAGGCTTTTATATGGGTTCTGGGGATTCTAATTCAAGTCCTCATGTTTGTGTGGCAAGTATTTTACCCACCGGACAATATCTATAGGCTAGAATCTGCATTTTTAGCATGTTCCCAGGAGAAGCCAAGGCTGGGGAGTCCTTGATACAGGATGAGTAAGTAGCTTGAGCTCAGAGATACTCCTCTTACATGCCCTCACACCCCCAGGAACTTAGACAAGTCACCCATAACCTCTCTCCAGCTGCAGCTCCCCTTCTGGGAGATGTGGAGCACCAAGTAGGCTGAAGGTTTGAACTCACAGCCCACAACTCATTTCTAGGCAGCTATCTATCTCTGCACTCCACTGAACATCTGTTTCACTCCATTCTATGAAGTGGCATGGTCACCTCAACCTCCCAGTGAGAGTCTGATACCCAGAGGCACTGAGTCTATCCCTGACACACTGACCTAGATCCTTCATGATCCCTTCATATGCTTTAACCATGTATCACATGTCACATTAGAGTGACTTGTACAAAATAGGCCAAGAAGCTATCTGGAGGCCATAGCACTGGGTCCCATTTCTAGAACCTCCCCCAACACATCCATCCACTATGCTACAATTACTTTTATGGGCCCACAGAGATGCTCTTATGTCTTTCAAAAGTGGAGCAAGTGATGGTCATGATAATGATAGTCATGGTAATGCTTAGGTAACGGATCCGGCTTGGGCCCTCACCATCCTTTACTATTGCAGCCATAAAAGTTTAATTTTAATGTTCTTTATGATGAATGGGAACTATGAAATCCTAAGAACATCACCATCACAATTTGATTCTGAAACAATCTGTTTCTTCACAGTCTCCACACATGGTGGGTTTTGCTGAGATCCCCTGTTGAATGTCCCATCATTGCTTTATAGAGGAATCTTTCTGGAAGATGCTCACTCCAGCCAGGCACCTGGTCCCTACCATGGCCTGGCATCATGGGGTGCACCCTTTTCCTTATAGTTCCTTTTAAAATTCCCTTCTTTTATCATGAGAAAGCACACACACACACACACACACACACACACACACACACAGGTGGGCTTTGAACTCTGCTGGGTCTCTCTGATCACAGACAGAGACCACAGTAGCTTCAAACCCCCACCTGTATGTGGGATGCTCAAGCCTGGCAGAAGGGACTTCCGATGTCCAAACATAGGCATACACTCAGTCCCTGGAGCACAAACACCAAGCATACATCACACTCGGGCCTATAAAAGATAATTATACAATCTGATCTGGCAAATTAGTGTTCAGAACTCTCTAATTCTCACAATGAATTCGAGGGTTGGATCAGCAGGAAGAATTAACCTGGATCTTTATTGGGATTCGCCCCTGGGTCAGGATTAGGGTTCATTTAGCTCTTTTATTTTCCTATGGAGGGAGGGTAGAAAGGCCTCCTCTCTTTTCTTGCCTGCCCTCCCTATACTGGTCAGGCCTGGCTTTCAGACAAGCCAGCTGCCTAGAGATCTTTCCCACGACCTGCCCAGTCCAGCGCACTCAAATAAAGCAACAATCAGGAGGGAAGCAGTGATACAGAGATGGATAGAAAGATACAGGATATTTCACAGGGAAGAAAAGTTGGGGCATCCCAAATAAAGGGTTAGTATACACTAACACAGCCCAAGGTCAGCAAATAAACTAACCTTCCCAGGTAGCCATTTCCCTCCTATTCCAAGCAACTCTGGAAAGTCTACTTGAAGAGTATACATATAACTTCTCTAGATACCACCCCAAGCATAGAACAGGTCATTAACAGGAGCTGGTACCTGAGTCCTTATCTCATCAGATAGTTAGATCACCAAGGAGCTGGTAGCCAGATGCACAGGCATGCTGAGCCTAAGGGATGATTATCCTTCATCTTATAAAAACAAGCATTATTGTGTTGTGGGATGTGTGTGTATTGTTGTTGTTGTTGTTGTGAGTGTGTTTCTAGGGGTCCCTCTTAGGGCAGATAATTTCCTAGTGAAACTCTTCAGTCAACCCAGGTATGACAACATGTTCAGACCTTCAAAGACAAGGCCCTGGCCAGTGAGAAAGAATTTACAACTATATTCTATTAGGCTGTCAGTGGAAGACTGTTAGAGAACTAACATTGCAGTGTATGCAGGGTCTGAGGCCATTTCTCTACCTTTAATGCCTAAAAGTCTACCTATGAAATTAGTTGTATGTGCCTTTAGCCAACCAGCTTGGCTAAAAGAACAGGATGCCTTTTGCAGTGGTTTGTAAGAAACCACTATTCTATTAGGAAGTGTGGCTTTGTTGGGGTAGGTATGGCCTTGTTGGAGGAAGTGTATGACTGTAGGAGTAGGCTTTGAAGTCTCCATTTGCTTAAGCTATGCTGTATGGTAGACAGTTTATTTCCCGTTGCCCCAGAACAAGACATAGGGCTCTCAGCTCCTTCTCCAGCATCATGTCTGTCTGCACACCACCAATATCTCATCATGATGATAATGGACTAAGCCTCTGAACTGTGAGCCACCCCAATTAAATGTTTTTCCTTTGTAAGAGTTGCCTTGGTCATGGTGTCTTTTCATAGCAATAGAAATCCTAATTTAGACACCTTTTCAGGCCTGCATGGGGATGGGATGGCAATTTACTCTTCACAATGGCATAAGAACAAAGCATTCCATATTGGACCAGGGTTTACTGTATGTGGCCAATATCACCTACCTAAAACATACATTCATTAGCACTGTGATGTATGCGTGCATGTGTGTGTGTGATTGCATGTGTGTATGTGTGATTGTGTGTGTGTGTGTGTGTGTGTGTGTGTGTGTGTGTGTGTAATAGCAATGAAAATGTTCTTTCATTGCTTGGCACAGAAAGAATGTCCCATTTAGGAATGGTAAAAAGGAAAACAAGAATGTACAAAGGTAGTGTGAGCCATACTGCAATCATTCTAGGTTCTAGCAAAATCTTAGACAACTCCAAATCCACAATGGTGAAGGCAAACATGTACTTGTTTGAAAAGAGATAATATCACTTGCTCAGAACCAACAAGTTTTGGGGTCTTATGAGGAACAGAGAGGTGGCCAGTGGGTGGTGACACAGCTCCATTCTAAATGCTGTCTGTCATTTCAGGGTCTGAGTAAAGGGGCAGGCAGGTGCACAAGGAGCCAAGAAAGGCAGTGAAGACACAGGGGAAGCTCCACATGCTATCAGTCATCAGCCTTGTCACCCATGCGTGAGTCCTGGAGGCAAAGAGCTCAAAGGCAAAATCTTAACCTGAGTGCTAGCTAGCTGTCTTTGCTAGGCAGCTTTTCTCAATGAAAGCCTGGGGGGGGGGATAAATGTTAGCTATCCTGCCCCCAGTAAGCTCTCCACAACCATAACTTTTCTTTCTTTGTTACTTTTTGCTTTTGGTGCTAGGGACTGAACCCAGGGCCTCATGCATCCTAGGCAAGAGCTGTACCGCTACGCTATAGCCACAAGCCTCATAACTGTTATTTTCTCTTTGAAGATGTGAAATAGGATCATGCTTGTTTCTCAATTGTAGTAGTTAAATTTATTGAATATTTTTTGCATATCTTCTGGACCACAGTAAGTAATCAATAAGTGCTGTTTATATTAGTATAAATACTTCAGAAATACACAGATTATTAATACTTTGAATGAGAAAGCAAAAGGTTCCTGTGCTTGTCTCTGGGTGTTAAACTGATGGGTGACTTTTTTTTTCTCCTTTCTTTGTGTCTGAAGTGAATGAACATTATTTTGTGAAGAAAAACAAATCCTATTACAATATTAAAAAAATAATAAAAATCATGAGTTGTTCTAAACTGGAAATTAATCAGTAAATGAATCTTTAAAAAGGTATAAAATGGAAGTTGTAAGATTGCTGGAAATCAGAAACAGAGTAGAAATTAAGATCAGAAAGCTGCATGCTGGAGTCACGTGTGGGTTTAAAGTGAGTTATAGCAAGGGCTCCCTTCTACTGGGCCTGTGACATGGCCCAGAGGGATACCAGAAATCAGCTGATCTAGTAGCAGATGCCACCTGACATTTCGGGGCAGTTAGGATCATAGTGACAGAGGCGGCTGTCTCTAGTGAATCAGTGTGTGTTGACTCGAGCAACTGAGAGTTGTAACCTAGCGGACACCACACAGGGTAGAACGGACCTGCTCTGTGGCATTTTCCAAATGCCTGTGCTGTGACAGAAGGCCCTGTTGATACCTGTGTTTCGGTTCAGAACCTACAACACACATATTTCCCTGTGTCTGTCACACAGCCCTGGCTGGCAGCAGAGAACAGGCTCCCTGAAAAGCTGCCGAGCCTTGTCAAGAAGAATGAGAAGCCCGACACCCATACAAACCCGAAAAGATAGGTGTGGGATGGACAGCTAAGGTCTTGAGTCCTCCTGCCAATGCCAAGGTCACTGAGGGCCATGCAGGGGATGATGAGGGTGGTGACTCTCTTAGGACCCCAAATCTGAACCACCCCTTCCATCACAAGATAGGGCTTTTCCTTCCTCAGGATTGATTCCCTGAGTTCTTGCTTCTAGTCTCTTTCCTGAACTTTTAGTTGCCAGCTGCCTGCAGAGAAGGTGACTGCTATAATCTCAAGTTCACCACACCCAAGCTGACCACTTGGTGCCCCTCTTGACAAAGGCCAGCCTCCTGTTCTCTTTCATCATCTAATTGTGGGAAGCTCTATTCTAATGTCAAATTAACCACCTCGTCCTGTCTGCCATCTTCTGCTCGTTCACATGATAAATCTTCCCTTACATCCCCATAGCATAGTGCCTTGTCAACCTCAGATATGGGGCATTTCCATAATAATAATAAATACTAATAATAACAATGGCATTTACTGAGTGCTTACTATGCCTCAACCTTTTGTATTACTCAGTTCCACTAATAATTCACTCTTTTCTTCCTCCCTCCCCTCCTCTCCACCCCCATTTCTGACAGCCTTTCATGTAGCCCAGGCTAGCCTCAAACTCACTATATACCCAAGGATGGCCCTGAACTGTAAATTCTCCCACCTCTACATCCACGGTGCTAGGATTACAGGTGAACTAAATGAAATGATACAAACTAAAGCCCAGTGTGTTCGGTATTGGGAATCTCGAGTCTTTATTCATAGTAGGCAAGTACATGGCTAACCAGGCTACATATTCCACCCTCTCTCGTGCCCTTTCTTGGCTTGCTCATCATCCTCTAGCTCTATTTCTCTGTTGGCAAACCCCACGCTCTTTAGTCCCCCAATACTACTGCACTTGCCATTTCCTTAGTCTGAAATACGTTAGCACCCGAAGACTCCTTTCCTGGGGCACTCTTCAGAGCCCTCCATGATGACCTCATTCCACAAGCATCGGAATCCCGTGTTCTTCACTGTCCTTTCGCTAAACTCCAATGACAGTGCTTGATGGTTTTGTTTTTAGTTTGTAACTTTTTGTCCAGGAACCTGAGATCCTGATTGCTGATTTGTTTTTGTTTCTGTTTGTTTTATTTTTCCTTTCCCTCACTGTTTGAAGGGCCTGAAACTGACCCTTTAATGACCGAACATAGACAAAGGCAGTCCAGGTATAAAAGATCAGCCGCATCAGCCACAGAAGCCTAAGTTCGTCAGTTACTTGGCTGGTAAGCGGGTGAGAGACAGCAACAGAGTCCTCATTTCCATCTTGAGGTATGGGTGACCCCATGGCTACTGCAGTCATCTCTCATGGGAGCTCTCTGACTTTCACCTTGCCTGTTCCAGAACTTTCTGTGTAGTTTCCCCAGTGTATCAGTCTAAACTATCAATCAGTTCTGCTAAGCCCTGCTCAGCAGTTACCATGGTCTCCTACTCCCCTTCCGTCTGCATATAGACCAAATTCTCCTGCACGGACCACAGCCAACCTGTATCCAGTGACTCCTCTTCCCTCGATTGGATTCTCTATAACACAGCTTTTTGAACTATGGCCTATAACTCGTGCAGGGTCATGTGACTAGACATAGGGTTTGCAAAAGATGGTAAGCAATCAAAGATTTCTGAACATGAAACAAGAATTAATTAATTTAAAGGACCAAATGTGGAGCAGGCCTGAGATGTTTCTGGTAGCCACTCCTGTTGTATCACACAGCTTTACAGCGGCCCCCTACGCTGTCATACCACGTAACCCCTATAACACTGTCTGAAACACCTCGGCTCAGATTCCAGACTGCTGGGTGTCTCACACACACTGTGCAGGAATTTACTCGACCTGCAAAGTTTTCTTCTTTTATATAAATCTATTGGTTTCCTTATGGGAAAAAGTACTTTCCTCTCATTATTCCTCAGCATGTGAGTGGCAAAAAAAATCAGTGTACCTTTGGATGATACTATGCTAAAAATGTTCAACTTTAAATGGTTCTATTTGAGCTTCATTAAAAAAACTACAATTGTTTAATAAGTTTTGACTTGAAATCAGGTCAGAACTTCCAACAACTTTTTAAATGGCCCTAAACAGACTTCTGGGATCTTGCATCATGAATTTCCATGACATAACATTCTCAGGGCTTACAGTTATAAACTCAAAACAGCCATCACTTCTACAAAACATTAAAAGATATTCTATGCCCTGAAGTATTAAATTTTCAGCCAAGATTTACTTCTTCATGTAAACATAAACAAGCACATCCTCTTATTACTATGCAAATTCGTTTTTATCCTTTAATAAATGGTAAAATTGCCTGGTATAGTAACATGAATGCAATTCCAGCACTTGGAGGGGTGAGGGTGGGGGGTCAGAGGGCAGGTGGGTCTCTGTGAGTTTGAGGCTAGCCTAGTCTACGGAGCAAGTTCCAGGACAGCTAGAACTATTACAGAGAGAGAGCCTGTCTTGAATAAAGAATAAGTAAATAATTAAATGGTAAAATTCTATCTATACAAAAGAATTTTTTAAAAATAAATCTCTTTATGATTTATTGTCAATAAATATTTATATGCCTAGACACCAAGGACCATACACAATTTCTTAGATTCGATGAGGTCACAAGCAGAAGAACTAGGAAGCCCTGCTCTACAAGCATCTTCATTAGACCTTGCACTCCAAACTTGTAGGACCCTCTCTGTTGTATCCCTCTGTAGAACCGGCTAAGCCTAGTCCATGTCCTACACCCAAGACAAGCTGCCTGACTTCACGGTCATTGCAGGAAGGAACTCCAGTATGTGCCCTGACTTCGCAGCCATTGCTGAACTCCAATAGTACCCTACTTTTGGTAGCAGCTGAAGACAAGGGTGATAGGTTTTCTGCCCCATTTCTATGGATGCCTAGATGCTTTCAGGGGGAGCAGCTGACCTCACATGACCTCACATGCAGGAAGGGTGCCCGTAGTATACCACGTTCCACAGCCAGCAGCATGCAGACATCCTCCACAAGGGCAGAGTCCTCTCTCCTGCCAAATTTGCTGCTTCTTGTGGCCCAGGCATCACTAGGGTTTTCCCTGTCTGCCTCCATCCATAGTCACAAACTTTTCTCCCCCAACTAGAACTTCCTTGAACAGCCTTGAACTTGAGTGTAAAGACAGAGCCTAACATTCTGTACAAAGAATAAAAAAGTTGAAAATAGCAAAAGTTTAAAAGACCACAGTGTTTTCTCTTTTCAAACCACATCTGTGTCCCCAGAGCCAGCCGGTGAAGACAGTGCCTGTCATCCAGCAGCTATATAGAGAGGCCGGAGTCCCTGAGCAGGCTTGTGATGTCACTGTGGCTGTTCCCAGTTCCCAAAGGCCATGAACCACAAAAGGCACACAAGGTCCAGGTCCAGCAGCCTGGTGCCAAGATGGAGCCCCCGTGTCTGGGTTTCGCCACGTGTAAATGGAAAATAAAACATTCAACTCAAAAACACTTTCCAGTGATATTTTAAGGGAAAATGAGATCACAGAAAATCAGGGAGGTATATTTAAACAGTGTGACCCTGAGCAAGATGAAAAAAAGAATCCCTGAGAGGCTTGTTCACTACATGGGGCTAGTGAAAACATGAGGTGATCTTAACCTGAACATGTCCTTGGCAGGAGAAACCCCCAGGCTAACTTGAAACTCTTAGGATGCTGCAGTACCTCGTGTTTTCTTAGATAGAACCCATCATTTCTAAGCAGTGTACGTCTGCCTGAGCCAGAGATGCCCAAGCCTAGCTCTTAGAGGTATGAGTAGTTATTGAGTTAACTCACAGTATTAATTCTAAAAGGTTTGGCCAGGCAATTTCTCAGGCTTTTATAAAGCCATATGGGTGATTGTCTTTTCCATGCTGCAAGCTTTCCCAATGACTGACAGGATGACATTTCAAGATGTTGTGTGTTTCGTTTTAATCAAATAGGGAGCCACTGGCATAGGTCCCTGGTTCCTTTTTTAAGTGTCTTGATTTATCGACAAATTCTTACAGTGAGGCTATAGATAGAGGTAGCTCCTACTTTCCTGAGTTGATGTCTAGATGGCTGCATAGAGAAGGTATGCAAGGCTACACCATATAGCCCTTCTGCTACCTGTCAGCCTACCATGTGCCCTAGACCCAAGTAACCTCGACATCATTCCTCCAGGTATACATTGCTCACAAAAGACAAGTCTAATGTGTCTAGTGGAGTCAAGAACTGGGGTCAAGGTAGATGATGCCTCCTATGACTGTCAAGTTTACTCATGCTTGGTTTTGCTGTGACAAATTCTAACTATTTAGTTTAGGCCAACCTTGCATTCATAATCATTCTGCTTCAGCATCCCACGCTTAGAATTATAGGCTTATGCCACCACACTTAACTTTCAGACTCCTTATAAAAGAGAGCAACTCAGTCTGAATCCCACCTGTGATCAGAGAAGCCCGAGGTAAATGCTTTAGTATCTCTGTGCTTCCTTTCCCTCATCCATCAAACATCTTCACCAAAGTATCTCCTGTATTTATAGCTGTTTTGATCAATACTTGTATGTAATGAGTCATCACTGCAGAGGATGCAGCTGCAAAGTTAGGGTTGATTCTAAAGTTGAAGTCAGCTTTCTATCTGATCTATGGCACAGAATCTATAAGCTTACCTGAAGACCAGAGTTTTATAGGCTCCCTCCCTGGTGCCAGTGCCCAGGGATTGGGAGATAATGATGGCCAGACATGAGGCCTAAAGTTAGCATTTATATACTCTAACCCCTGCATCTAGTCTAACCACACTGCAACCCACCCACTGGCCCAATTAGTACAACAAAGGCCACATGCCTCTCTGGGAGAAGGGATTTTCTTAAAGAAATTGATCACATAGGTTTGGGGTATAGATCAATGGTGGGTCATTTGCCTAACAGGTGTGAAATTCATCCCCAGCACTGAGAGGGAAGGAGGGAAGGAGGGAGGCAAGAAATGGAGAAAGGAAGACAGACAGGGAAGAAAAGGAGAGAAAAAGAAACCACAAAGCCTTCGAGTAAACTTCAAAGGGCACCAAACAAGGTAGAAGCATGCAAAACCTTTATCCCAAATCACCTCCACACCACAAAGATGGTTTGGTGTTGACTGAGCACCTACTCTATGCCAGGTACTAAACCAGGCTCCGGAAGTATGGAGGCGAGAAGGCGGGTCCTGGGATTCCCAAGGTAAAGTATTCAGTAAGAATGACGACATCCAAACAGCCACCAGACAGACAGTGTGGGAGGTAACTCTGCAGGGAAAGGTGTTTGCCACACATGGCTGGCCAACAAAATACCTAACGACAAAGGAGAGAATCTACCCCAGAGGGTTGTCCTTGACCACCACAGGTGCGCAGTGGCACACATGTTCCCCAGACATGCACATACAATAACAAAAAATAAATAAATGAACAATCAGTCTGCCTGGCATGATGGCACATACCATGTCATCCTAGCGTGCCCAGCTGACGCAGGTAGAGTATGAGTTAAAAGCCAGGCTAGAATACATAGTAGTATGGCTTTGCCTCATAAACCTAAAAACTGAGGACATGCTCAGCAGTAGAATATTTTCCTAGCAGGTGCAATTCTCTGGGTTCCATCAACAAAAACAGCCAATCTTCATATTAATGGCTTACATAAATGTGCATGCATTGCACGTAAGTTACAATAACAAATTTGTTTCTTGGCTAAGTTGGCTGTTGGGCCTGTCTAGTTGGGGAGATCATTCTAGCTCCCCCACCTTAGGCATCCATGTAGCAGGTGGTCCACTGGCTACAAACAAGAGAATGAGAGGAGATTAGCAGATGTAGAATCAATGGATGCTTAGAAGAGGAGGCAGACAACGGAGGAAGAGGCACTTGGGGAGCCCAGGGGCAGCACCACCAGCACCTGCATTCATGCAGCTCTTCTGGTTCCATCAGCTGGATCTGGACCATCATCCCTCATCCTTCCTGCCTCCCCTGGGTTAGCTAGAGATACATGAGAACCCAGATGGGAAGTAGTGATGAGGTGAAGCTGGAGAGCTGTAATTTCATCAGAGGGCTGAAAAGATGGGTCTTTTACCAGTGGAAGCCATTGGTCAGCAGTGGTTATGGAACTCTCAAAGTTTATCAGAAAACTCTCAAGGGAAAGAAACTAGTTAGCCATAGTGGATATGCAAGTGTTTAAAAGAATAAACTGCAATCAGAAAGTCCTTTCATATGACACTTGTATTGCTGATTTTTTTTTTAAACAGGCTTGTGTTATAATCAGGAACTCGAGCTAAATGGTTGGCAAAATCCAACATAATAAGAGGAAAAGGAAGTAAAGAGAACTGGAGGCTGCCCTACAGCGTTGTATGGGCTTGAAGCCTAAGAGGTTAGAGATGAGAATGTCTCCCCATGCCTCTACAGAGTGAGCCATGCTATTGTGCTACATCTTTAAAAAACAGATACATTAAAAAAGAATGAAGCAAATGAGAGCCAAGGGCCTTTCCCTGGGGCAGGACTTTCAACCCAAACACTGCTGCCATTTGGGGTTGGACCCTTCTACAGGATGGAGACTGTTCTGTGCATGAGAGGGTGGTAGTGACATCCTTAGCCTCCAGGTACTGGAAATCAAGAGCATCCCTCAGGAGTGACAGTTGTCTACTGGCAAATGTCCCCTCACTACTGGCCTATAATCAGCCCTGACACTTTTTAGTAATAAGATCTCAATTTTGGGTCTTTGACCTCAAGAAGACCTTACATTCTTACCCACCTAACGAGGAAGTCGGATTGGATTGGTGTTCCCCTAAATAAGGGTGCCTACTGGTACTTGAACTAAGAATTCAATATAGTTAGAAATGACACCGAGTAACAAAGTCACACCAGAAGGTCTTTATTCTCTAGTCTCTTTCAGCCCTGGTTATCTCAGGAAAAACATTTCTATCTGCTATCAGGAAGTTCTTAACAACCCTTCCATCTGGCTTGGAGGGGGGGAGAGAGAGAGAGAGAGAGAGAGAGCACTTCTCAGGCTCAGTGTCTTGGAAGAGCCACAGATTCTAATGTTTTACGATTTCATCATATCCTGTATGTCATGCAACACTGGACTCACAATGGTGATACTGCACGGCCTCTTCATGCACAGTTTTAACATAAAACATGTGGAATCACGCAGGAGAAAATGTTTTTGAAATAGTAGTGTGCAGGTGGCCAAAGCACATGTCTAGGAAGCGCTGGGAAGGTTCATCTGCTCTTCTCCCATAAATTACCAGCTTCCTCCTGGACACACGATAGAATGAATGTCCCTCAAGGAACTCGCCTTGATGGGATATTACTTAGAAGAAGTTAAATCTGAGTTCTCTCTATACTTTGGCTGTGGAGGTTGGTCATTTATCATTTGTTATGGAGTGAACTGTATCTAGTCACACAAAACTTTATGTTGAAGTCCCTCTGCTCCTGGGAATGTGGACTTATTTGGAAAAATAGCGACTGCAGATGTCATTAGTTAAGACAAAGCCATACTAAGGTACGGTGACATTGGAATTGGAATTCAGTGTGGCTGGTGTCTGCATAAAAGGGGAAACAAGAACACAGATATACATAAAAAGAGAATATTATATGACAATGAAGCCAGAAACTGGGGAAATGAATCTCCATCCCAGGAAGTACCAAGACCACCAGAAATCTACCAGAGGATGGGAGAATGTATGTCACGGTTTACATCACGGTGCTGTCGATAACATGGACTCTCAGAGCCTGGATCTGCTAGTGGTTTATACGCTATTCTGGCGGGAATGCATTTTCAGTCCATCAATTCTGGTAAGCTATTATCACACCTCAAGTTAAGTTAGTTCACTAGTCCTCGACAATCAGGGGAAGCACAAACTGTATTTTATATTCCTAAATCTCTGCACAGACAGGAACAGACATACTTGCTTAAATATTTATTTAGAGATGGGTACTCATGACAAAAGAAAGACAGAAAACCTTCTGCACCATTTTGTTTGTTTGTGATTTTTCAGTTTGTCTATTTGGTTAGCTGGTTTTGAGACAGTATCTCATAGAGCCCAGGCTGGTTTTGAATTCACTTCACAACCAAAGATGACCCTGATCTTCTGCTCTTTCTATTTCTACTTTCTCAGTGTTGGGATTACAGGCATGTGCCACTATGCCCATTTTCATGCTGTGTTGGAAATAGATTCCAGGGTTATGCTAGAAGAGCCCTTGTCCAACTGAGTTATACTCCAGTCAGCCTCCATGCCCTCAGTGTTCACACTTATAGCTTTATAAATGGCATAGGCCAGAGGTGTGTTAATTCTTTTTCTCTTATTATGTATAGTCTATGCAACCAGAGTGCTTAACTTTGGCATAAAGGATAGTCCCAGAGTAGAAACAGAGGCAGGCCTAGAATGTAGGTCCTCAAACCTTGGTGTTAGTAATCCAACCTGATGTCTGCAGGATTCACACTTTTTGCTCCAAAATGTCCCAGCTCTCCCAGTAGATTTTCACAACAACTGGGTCATTCAACCAGAAGCTTTGGGGAATACTCCAAAATTCCAAACATCTAGGCAAACTCTCAGCATAAAATGATGCTCCAAAACAAGCTCCTTGAGCCCTCCTACAGGAAGAACCAAGCAGATGCAGCCCTGAGATGAGCATCCTTGTGGGGATCAGGATGCAAAGTCACCTAACCATCATACAGTCAACAGTCGGGGGGACTGAGTCTTTATCTTATCCCAAGGCCTAACCAGAACCCAGCACTTATAAACACTTGCCGAAGAGCAAAGAGACCACAACTGCCTCACTGGTTAAGAAAAGCATCTCTGTGATTGTTTGTTCCTACAATCACAAACAACTAATACACAAGCTGTGGGCCTGTGTACACACCTTCTCTTCAACCAACATGAGCATACCATCTTCCTACATCTTCTGACTCCTGGTACATTGCAAGATCAATAATCAGGCCTAAACACAGTCACAGTGATGCCTTGTCTCTATCTGGAAGTAGCCAACTATCAGGAGTCCACAGTGACACTGGAATCCAGAGGCACACTGGCGTATATTAGAAGATTTTCTGTCCTGCCCATGATATGGGCAAGTCTCTCCTACCTGAGATCCCGCAACTGCTTATAAAATAATTGACTTGGAGGCTTCATATTATAGTAAATGTGGGGCCAGTAGCTCAGGCATATTACTAACTAGCTCTTACACTTAAATTAACCCATTATTCTTATTTATGTTTAGTCATGTGGCTTAGTAACTTTGCTCAACACAGCATTCTCATCTTACTTCCCCTGCATCTGGCTTGCATCTGATGCTCTGCCTTTTCTCTTCCCAGAATCCTCCTAGTCTGGTCACCCCACCTATACTTCCTGCCTGGATGTTGACCAATCAGCATTTTATTAAACTAATACCAGTAACAAAACTTTACAGTGAACAAGAGCATTATCCCACATTGACCATCAGCAACTATGTACTCTACACCTCCTTCAGAGCTAGTAGCCCAACACTGACTAGGTACATTATGCATATCAGAGACCCAGGTTTGCTTGTGATCAAATCTCTGCACATGTGTGGTACCACTCGGGGACATAGGTCAATGAACACAGGTGCCATATGCTAAGTTCTAAAGTTTCTGCAAAGAAAGATATGGAGGTGGAAAGGAGGTTACAGCAGAAATATAAGCCCTCTAAGGGAAGAACACAAAGAAAACATGGCCAATTTAATCATACTGCCTGCTGGCTGGACTCCACTCCACATCATTGATGTGGACCTTGTTTTGAGGCTACCTATATAACACAGAAAATCTGGAACAGTGGAGGAAAAAAAAAAAAAAGCCCTGGGCTTGAGACAACATAAGACTCATGGGAACACAAAGCTGTCAAATACCAATTTTCTTTGTAAAGCAAGGGAAGAGACATAGTGCCCCATTGGCATCTCTCCATTTCTGGCACTCACCACTGAGCCACATGAGTGTCTAAAACAGTGGTTCTCAACTTGTGGGCCATGACCCTACTGGGTCACTTACCAGATATCTTACGTATCAGATAATTACATTATGATTCATAACAATGGCAAAATTACCGTTATGAAGTAACCATGAAATAACTTCATGGTTGAGGATCAGCACATGAGCGACTGTATTAAAGGGTCTCAGACTTAGAACGATCGAGAACCACTGCTCTAGAGAGAGGAAGTCATCTTCTCAGACGTTCATCCTATTGTGGCCCACTGAATTCTAGGCAGGCGGGCACTGATGGGGCCCTCAGGCATGCCCTCTCAACGTTTTATCACAATGAGATCCAGTTAAAAAATAAATAAAATGAAGGCTCCCTGGTTCCTTGCCCCTGGTTGGGGTAATTTCCCTAAGGCAGCCTTGGAAAATCCCTAGGCTGCTAGGTCCCCAGCTCAAAGTCCACCTCCACCCTGCCCTACCCACCAACGGAAAAGTACTGGCCTGTCCGTGGCTGGGTTTCTTCCAGGGGTCTCTCTCTGCTGGGGGACACATCTCTGTCTCCCACCCACAGCCCACAGGGAAATCCCACCCAGCCCGTTAAGCTTCAGCGCTCTCTCTCTCTGGCTCAATTTGTTTCACGCCCTTCAACAACCAAGTCCAAATAACCAAGCAGTCAAGGGTGGCCAGGGGCCAGGAAAAAGCCCCGAAAATCAAGGATCTCTTCAGATCCAAGGGCTCGAAGCTTGGCAGGGCCACGGCAGAAAACGAAATATGAAAAAATAGTAGATGGAGGAGAGAACAGGAACCGCAGCCTGCATCTTAGCAGAGGGTGAAGGCTCCTGGGTCACATACCCATTTTGATGGGGCTGACTTTCCAGTGGATGGGGGGCTTCTTGCAAGGGTGGGCAGAAGTGAGCTGCAACAGAGCCAGGGGTGAATACTGATACCCTCACACTTCTTTACATGACATGAAATGACACACCTGACTGGCCAGGGCACACCTGGATGCTGGAGACAGCCAAGCCTCCCAACAGTTACTCACTGTTTCCTGCACAGAGAGACCTGGCAGTCAGTCTCCTCACAGATGGGGGTTTTTCTCTTCTTTGGTGGGCCACACCTTCTCCAGACACACACTCCCTCTGTCCAAGCTTTGCATCTAAGCCCCAGGCTCTCACCACAAAAAGTGTCCTTCTCTTTGGCGGACTCACCTCAGACGTGAGGTCTCATACAGCCAAGTCACGCACTCATAGGACATCCCCTGCACATTTCACTCTCCCCAGCCACAGACATCATGCCCTTCCCCTGCACTGGCGCCCTATGAATCTCCCCCTTGGTCCTGCTGTACTCAGGACAGAGTGGGGGACCATACACGGGGAGCTACTAGCTCATCTGGGGTACTTCTGTTAGACCCAGTGACAGCTGGTCAAAACCAAGTTCTTGGATGCAGAATTTTGGGTGTCCATCCATTGTGAGGGGCTGACCCTGGCCTCAAAGTAAAAATTTGAGAAATAATAGAGAAGGATTCCTTTCTCTGATGGAGAAGAGGGACTACTGCTTCTCCCAAACACTCCAGAGTATGCACCGGGAGGAGGGTCCTACCCTACCTGTAAGGATTCCTTATTGGAAAAAAAAATTAAAATAAAATTTTAGTCACATAAAACCTGGTTGTGAAAGGAAAAGAAAATGCCAGGCCTGTTTGACAGACATCAGATTTATGACTATTTCTTAAGCCTCAAGTACGTCACAAGAATTGGCCCACCCACTGCACTGGCCCAACTGTAAACAGGGCTAGATGCCCATCCCTGCTCTCCCCCGTGAGACATAGAGCCCTCCACTTCTGAACAGCCTTTGTCTCCCTCCCTGGGCCTCAGGTGGGTAAAAAAGATGCCTGGCTGTATATATATGGAGAACACCCCATGGAACTTTCTGGACTCAACCTCCAAGACAAACACAGTCCGCGCACGCCTTTGCCGTCTGCAGGCTGGCCGCAGATGCTAATAAACAAGACTGAGTTTATGGCCTGCCCACTGAACTCCCCATCCATTTCACAGTGGACAAGTCACAGGAGCTCATTTTCCCCTCCCTTCCCTTAATGTACAAACTCAGTAAACCGTTGTAAGGCTTTGGAAATAAATTTATAAAGTTTGGCCTCCAGATGTGGCTAGAAATGAAAGTAAACAGAGGGTGTGAGCAACTGCTTCAGGTTTGTGCTCTGCAAGGCTGAGTCTGCAAAAACCAGGACATCATTTGCCCTTGGCAAGGACACACCAGAAGACAGTTTTCCTGAAGTAGGGTTTGCTATTTGCCATGAGGAAGAGCTGCCCAGGTCCCTGGAATATCAAGGATTAAAATTCTGGCACAAATGGGCTAGGGCACGGCTGAGTATAAAACCTGGGCTTCCACCTCAGCACCAAAACAAAGACAACAAAACAAAAGAAAACAAAACAAAAATAAAACAGATCCAGATGTTTACTGTAGGTACCTAGTGTTCAAACGGACTGTTATGTGAAGGAACATTAGATTGTGTTGAATATTAATTACTGGATGTTTTCCAGGTGAAATATTGCCTATTTTTAAAAGGATGCTAAACTGGATTTGGGACTAAAACTAGGAAATAAATTTCCTTTTAATGATATATTTAAAGGGAGCAAAACAAACAAAAACATGAATATAGATGTAAATATGTCAATGCATTTACCTTCAGGATAGCCCTTAGCCCAAAGCTCACAGACTATTTTGAAATTTAATTATTTGTAACTGGCTAAATGTTACCATGACCTGGAAAAAAAATGAATAAAAAAAATATAAAGAATACAGAGAGGCAATTTAGACACCATTCACAACCCAGTGACCCGTGGCCAGGTAAATGACACTGTACACTTCCAAAATCCTGTTACAAGCTGAAAGAATTGGAAATGTCCTATCAGGGCACCTCTACTTCTTGATCTATTTACAGAAAGAGGAGACAGAAAGTTGTTCCGGAAGGAAAGCAAAGAATCAAAGGAAAATTGATAGTCTATTCTAAACAGGAACCAGTAGGTTTTATTTGATTTTATAGGTCAAAAGATGTGTGGGACTTGCAAACCTAAGTCCAGCTTACCGAAGCAGAATGGGGTGCAGAGGCACAGAGAAGCCTCCCAGCTGAGGAATGTGTATTGTGTTAGAAGCTGGCATTTCTGACCATCCTTCATTACAAGAATGGGGGTCAGGGGACTGAGAGAGTATGCATGTGCTAGGCATAGCATGTGACTGCAACAGAACACTCTGTGTCCTCTTAAATTTGTGTATTTGCTTAGCAAAGCAATAAAACAAAACAAAACAATTCACAGAGCAGGTTGCCCCCCCACGTCCATATCAATTTAGTGACGTCCGGACTAACCTCGTATGCTCTTGCAACTGGGTTTTCAGCAAGGACTGGGTATGTGCTGGGGAAGAAGAAAGGGACCTCCATCTGTCTTGTTCAACCCCAGGGTAGGGACTCACAATCACCTCTAAATACCATGCATAACTCCATCTACACGAATGCCAGATCAGGACTGCTGCTTAGAGAGGCTATGAGCTTCAGATGTGCATGGGAAAAAAAAATGATTTGGTTTTTAAAGTATAGACTTTATATTTCTCATTTTGTATTCTGAATGGAACACCAAGGGAAATGTGAAAGCCTCTCCCTTTTAGATAAAAAATAAAATAAAATAAAAAATAACCCTAACTCTAACCCACAAGACCTTTCAGGAAGACTCACAAAAGGCCACCCTTTACGCATCTCACCTTACTTTGATGAGTACAGAGTTTTAAGGCACATGAAAACTGGCTCATGGCTCTGATGTGTATTTAATGTTTTCAGAATTAGGCAATAAGGTGTGAAAATTGAGAGATTTTAAATTTGACATAAAAATCTAGAAAATGGGAAAGTCTGACTACCCCATAGCAGTACTGCAGCAACAAATCAGAATTTGGAGGCCTGACACATCTCTGAGGGAGGTCATGTGCTCTCTAGAGTAGTGCAGCCCACTCTTGTCAAAATGTTAGCCACCTTCACTTGCTAGATCACCTACCTGATCTGTGGGCATCTACATTCCTGTTAAAAAAAAAAAAAAAGTACTTCTTCTTATTTTATCTTTCTCATGCGAGTGTTAAAGACGGACACTGAGTCAGAGATGGGTTTGCGCCCAAAGAGACTCAGATACAGAAGAATCAGCATTAATGATTGACACTCTAAGATTTCCCTCTACACAGCAACAGAACACTAGGCACTGTGACACTTCACAGTTTCTAACCACACAGCAATGTGACAGATGTGCCTCAGATCTTTGCATTACAGGTGTGAATTATCAATAGCAGGGAGGAGCCCAGGAAAGCATCCAAAAGGTACATCTTTGCATCTGCATCCCACAACTAAGTCACTGTTACTTGTGGGTCACAATAGGAATATGTTCTAAGGAAGTGTCTGGAGCCTTTGCCTAAAATGTGTGTGTGTGTGTGTGTGTGTGTGTGTGTGTGTGAGAGAGAGAGAGAGAGAGAGAGAGAGAGAGAGAGAGAGAGAGAGAGAGAGAAACTGGACTCAACACACGAGGGAAAAGCGAAGTTTCTTGCGGACAGTAAAATCTCAGTAGCTCAGTGGAAGGTGACAAGAGTCACAGGGTTAGGCAAGCATTTGCAGCCACCCAGTGAAGACCCAAGCAGAAAACATGGCAGATGGATATTAAACCCAAACGAAAGGTTGGAGAAGGTGGTTTGCCTGTCCTTTGAGCCACAGATGGCTTCTAAGTCACAAAGAAGAAAACACATTTTCATTGTCTGATGGGAAAACAAGGCAATGCTTTCTACAGCTGACCAAATCAGCATCTCCAACCCTAGACAGATGGAGACTGGATCACTCTAGAAGTGACAAGCTGGTCGTCACATCACTCAACGGGAGTTTAGTAAAGAAAGGACAACCTTAGCAGCTGGGCATGTTGGTACAAATCTAGTATCCCAGGAGGCCAGAGGCTGAGGCAGAAGGGCTGCCATGAGATGGAGGCCATCCTGGGCTACATAGCAAGCACCAGGCCATCCTGGGCTACATAGCAAGCACCAGGCTAGCCTGGGCTACATAGCATGGCCCTGATCTCAACAAAGCAATACAATAACAAAATTAGAACCATCAACTAATTTTCCCCACACACCCAATCCCAAATGCAAATAGAGGGATTTTCCTCTTTATTTTTTTTTTAAACTTTATTTATTTATTTGGTGTTTGCCTGGAACTGGAACTACAGACAGTTGTTAGCTGCCACGTGGGTGCTGGGAATTGAACCCGGGTCCTCTGGAAGAGCAGAGGGTGCTCTTAACCGCTGAGCCATCTCTCCAGCCCCAGATTTTCCTCTTTAAAAGTGTCCATGCCATGAAAAACAAAGAGAGACTGTAGAAATTCATCAAGTTAAAGGAGGCTGAAGCATGTCAGCTCACATGACACTTGATTCTGTACTGGAGGGAAGTGGTGTTTTAAAGGATGCTGCAGGGTTGATTAATAGACCTTGGACTTGGAGACTAGAGCATCACACTGATGGAAATTTATAATGGTCATCACTGAACTGGGTTTTATAAAGACACATCCCTGCTGTCAGGAACACTATACACTGATATATTTAAAGGGGAAAATACAACATGGTGCGTGCAAATTACCTTCAAATGGGCCAGGCAAAATAATTTTGTGTATGTGAGAGATAAAACGTACAACATACTCAATGGGATAAAATGGTCCAAATAGTTCAATATAGAGAGTTTATGGATATTCATTGTACTTGCTTTTATTATATTTAAAATTATTTTCATATAAAGTTGAAAATGTGTGTACATATACACACATGTAATATAAAAGACAGCATAAAGGAATACTCAGAGAACAAGCCTATGGGACAAGTCTGCCAGAGGAACAAGCTCTGGGATGGAGAAATCAAAAAAGACTGATTGTGGTTTTTTGATAAGGGTGTCTGGTAGACAAAAAAATAACAATCTAAGCTAAAAATCTAGCTGCCAGAACCTAAGTACCTCCTGGGAATGGGGGAGAGGCGAATGGGGGGAATCTTGATTCCTTAGAATGAACTCTATCAAAAAGCTGAAGAAACCAGGGACCTGTGAGAATCCAGCTGTCTGGTGATGGGGCTTGTTTTCAGGATGCACTCTAGTGCAAGAGAATATCTCTCTAGTAGGAAGTGGTACACACAAAAGTAGTGCACAGCCTTTTAGCATGTAGGATATACTAGGAAGATGCGCAGTTGGAAACCACTACAAAAATCTAGGTGGGTGGTCACCAAATGTCCACCACAAATTCCTGGGAAGCCACGAAATTAACATCTGAGTCCCACAAGACCACAGACACATGGAGCATTGTTAGGAGACTGAATATGCAATGCCTTGTGCAAACATGTTGTATTTACCAAATATTTACAGGGTTCAGTCAATAGAAGTCCGTGGAGAGATAAAAGCACTATAAAATGGATCTTCAATGTTCCAAAGGGTGAGAAGCGGGGGTGGGTAAGAAGCGGTTCACAGGTAGGAGGACAATGCTCTGAGGTCATTTAGAAGATATCTGCTACAGATGGCAGAGCACAAGGCAGAAACTCAAAGCCCCGCCCTCATTTGCAAGAAGCCAGTGTAAGAAGTAGACTTAGGGGTCAACTGTGTCCTTGCCAAAAGAGAAAGGAGAGAAAACAAAAGTTAACGTTGATGTTCAGATCTGAGAAATGGAGCAATGAAGAGAAGAACTCAGGTCGGGGCAAGATGACACGAGGAGGCTCTGACTAGGAGTCATGAACTCTAGGGAAAAGGCACCTGACTATGGACAGAGGTAAGTTTGGGGCAGTTTGCACAAGGGATGGGTTTAGAACCAGAGAACCCAAGTCCATTCCCATCATATAGCAGCAAGCAGTTCATGGGGGGAGGGGGGTCATAACCAAATAGTTATGATCAGTGGGGGTCAGGGACCCAACTAGATCACAGAGGATTGGAGGAAGTCAAACCTTACTGTCATAAAGCAAGCGTTGGGTTTCTATGAGATAGACAGACAGACAGACAGACAGACAAATAGAGAGATAGATAGGAAATGCAAATTAAACAGGGGATTCAGAGCCCCTCTCTGTGTGAGGAAGCATAGTAATTGGCAATGTCTGGGAAGTTTAATCTAAGAAGGGCCAATGAGGCAGAGAGTTGGAGGGAAGAGCAGAGGTGGGGGGAATACATATTCATCTTCTCTATTGCAAATCCTTGGGCTCAGCTGGAGACTGGGCATGAGTGAGTCCACCTGGGAGGCAGGAAGTGGAGAGTGGACAAGTTTACAAGCTGAATAAGGTGTTGGGGATGCAGCTCAGGTGTAGTCCCCACAGCATGAGCTGAAATCCACAGGGGGAAAGAGAAGGAAAGGACATGGAGGGGCTGGAAGGGAACGGGGAGGAGGGTCAAGTTCCCTTTCAAGGGACTAAAGAGATCTAGGTGAAGATGAGGCTGTGTGCTGGGCACTTTAGGTCACCATGACACAGCTAGAGTTATCTGAATAGAGAGAACCTCGATTGAGAGAATGCTTCTGTGAGAGCCAGCTATAAGTATGTCCTTAATTAGTGATGGGGTGGGGCAGCCTGTGGGTGGAGCCGCCCCTGGGCTGCTGGTCCTGGGTTCTATAAGGAGGCAGGATGAACAAGCCAGTAAGCAGCATCCCTCCATGGGCTCTGCATCAGCTCCCTCCTCCTGATTCCTGCTCTGACTGAGTTCCTGCCTCTCTGCAGTGATGAACTGTGAGGTGGAAGTGTAAGCCAAGTGAACCCTTTCCTCCCCGACTTGCTGACCCAGACAGACAGAGACAAACTAGAAAGGGGGTGTTTTGGAGCTATCCTCAGTCATGGTTTTAGGGAGGGAAAGTGTTAAGTGGAATGAGAGACAACAGGCCACACAATGAAGAAAGCCCAAAGAAGATGCTCATCTCACAGCAGTATTTTTATCCCCTCTGGGATCCCCCTTCTCTGTCTTCGCCCCATCCTACCTGCATATCATTTACCTGCATTTAGTTAGAAGCCAAGGTTACTGAGGAAGCCTGAAGAAGCCACTGAAACATGAGGAGGACACTGTGCTACAATGGGGCCGCCCTTCTGTTTTCGGAGCCTTTAGTAACAAAGGCTGAAATGACAGGCGGGCAGTGGCAGATGCTTCTGACAACCGGATTTGACCTTTACGGAACAAGAGAGCTGTCTGCAGCTAAGCTGGCATTGGGGGTGGGAAGGGACACTGACACCTTAAGACTAGTTCCCAGCATAGCACTGAGCCTGGGGGTGCTAGGCAAGGGCCCCTGCTACAACTCACACACTCTAGGTGCTACTAGCATGGTCCATGCCACCCATCCTGCAAACAGAAGGGTGACCAGCTTCATTGATGGAGCAAGATGAATCTGAGTCTCTGCTTCGGTTATACTGATGAGTTAATTGCTTTGCATCTTCCTCCTCCAACCCAGAACTCCACTGTTGCAGCCCAAGATTGGGCAGGATCCTACAGAAAGGTACTCTGGGCCCCCAAATTGATCTCTGGAAAAGCTAAGAAGCCCCGGTGGAATGGATGGTGTTTGGAGACTTAAGCATGTGAGGAATAGAGATGGAAAATGACACTTTTGTTCTAGCAGCCCACATTAGCAAAGACCAAAGAGAAAAGCATGGCTGCAACCTGGCACTGCTTGCGCTATCACAGAGAAGATGCAGGCAACTCAGATCATCATCCAGCATCCTTGGCGGTGCACTTGAGTGCCTCTCTGCTCCCGAGAGTCTTTCGACCTATACCTGGGGGCAATCTCAATGGAAAGTGAAGCACACTCAAACCCCCAGGCTCTGCCTATTAGTGCATGATCTGCTTTGGTTTTCCCAAAGCAGCAGAGGGAATGAGGGACCAAAGGACTCCCACACACCTGTACTGGAGTCAGTGTCCCTTGAGTCATGAGACCCAATGACACACAGCAGTACAGCAGGTACAAACATCTCCAGAAACTGAAAATTTACTAGACTCTGGTCACTGTTTTAACCTCCAGGAAGCCACACAGCTGCTTTCAGGCTCCCTGGTCCTTCTGGACACCTCACTCAACCACAGCTCCTCCTAGCCAAGGTCAGAAGCATCTAGGATGAGCACATATGGAAATGCCCTGCCTACGCCCGCAGGCTACCAAAGGTTCCACATGTCAGGGTGGTCCCTTTGGTAGTGGTCATGGCTGGTGGCCAGACACCCTTGGTCACATCTCTGCTAACCAGAGATTTCTTCAAACAAGCTTGTGAAGGGGTACACTGCAGCTATTCTGCTACTGCCATCCTGGGAGACATGGCCCACAAGGAAAATATTTTCTGAATGTAACTCTGTGGTTGACAGGGATGGTTAACTGCCAGAGGAGGGGGGGGGAGGGAAAGGAGGGTGCAGAGGGTAGGGATGGAGCAAGGGAGGAAGAGGATCAGAGATGAGGAGGGAGGAAAAAAGACTAGGTAGAGAGAAGGACTGGGGAAATGGGGGAAGAAAAGAAAAAAGAAATGGAAAAGAAAACAGAAGAGAATGGAACAAGGAAAAGAGGAAGTGAAGGAGAAGGAGGAAGAAAAAGAGGAAGGGAGGGTAGAGGGGGGAGGGAGAAGGGAGGGAAGGAGAGGGACAAGGGAGGGAAAGAGTTAATTTCTTTTTTTAAAGCATTTAAAGGTCCCTGAACAAGCAGTCTACAGAGAGACAAAGACAAGAAATGTCACCCCTCTCTACCCAGACAGACCAGATTGAGGCTTGGCACAAATACCAAGAAAGGGCTGGCCAAGAGAAAGGTGTGGACTGGTAAAGGCCTTGTCCAGGAGTGCTAACACCATAAACTTGAGTCCCAACCTCAACCTCGCCTAACTCCAGCCCCAGCTGGCTTCAGGTGACTCATTTTGCTCTCCTGACTTGGTGGCTCCCTCCAGTAAAACACAGGACTTCTGACTTCACCAAGGTACTGGAAGATTAGCACACATAAAGTGCTTTGAAGATGAAAAAGCCTGTGCCTAAAGGGGTCTATTATTGTTCTAACAACCTGTGAAAACAGAGAACATGGGTTCCCATTTGTGTCTAATGATTAGCCAGAGGGCAGGGAGCAGATCCTGGAGCCCTGGCTTAGTGGCTTCTACTGTAGCCTGTGGCAAAGGCCAGTGCTTCCAGAGTCCTGGAGGGGGATAGCACCTGAGGGGTACCCCTTCTGGATTCAGGCATTGGACATAAAGGAGGAAATAAACTTCTCTTTACATTCTCTTCAGTTGTTTGATGTTTTGAGCCATGTAGTCCTGCCTAGCCTGGAACGCCTCCTGTAGACCAAGATGGCTTTGAAAACATAACAATCCTGCCTCTGCCTTCCAAGTACTAAGAATATTACAGATGGCATCACTACACCCTACTCCCATTACATCCTGTCTTATTCTCTTTCAATGCACTTTGGGAAAAAAAGTCTCCTTAGGTGTGGCTGTAGCTACTATCTCTTCATGGTTATACTACCATCTCTCCAAAGGCCAATTTCCTTTTGCTAAAGAAAAGCAGCTTCTTCCACAGAGGCCCACAGACAACAGTGAGCGTCCTTTATAAACATTCTTTGGTTTCATTGTACTGGCTATTCATATGTTGACTTTGGATGGGTACAACTTACAATTGTTTTGTTAAACTTCATTTAAAAGATAATGTTTCTCTAAATCAGTTTTGTTGTAGAATATTATTTTAAGGAGTGTTAGTTTGGTTTATGTTGCATTTCTTTAAACCTGTGAAGCTGTGTTACTGTGCCTGTCTAAAACACTTAATGGTCTAATAAAGAGCTTAAAAGCCAATAGTGGGGCAAGAGAAAAAATAGGCGGGGCTGACAGGCAGAGATAATATGTAGGAGAAATCTAACCGACCAAAGATATAGACCGAGAAGAAGGAAGACTCCAAAGGTCAGTCACCCAGCTACACAGCAAGCCATGGTGTAGGAGTAAGATTTACAAAAGTAAGAGAATGGGAAAAGCCCAAAGGCAAAAGTCAAACACGGTAAGTTAAGAAAAGCTGGCTAGCAACAAGCCAGGCTAAGGACAGGCATTAATAATTAAGAATAAGCTTCTATATTTACTTGGGATCCAGGTAGTGCGTGCATGCGCACATACACACATATATACACAGACACACACACACATACACACACATACACAAGGAGCAAGACAGCCAACAACATACAGTCAATGAGGGCATGCTTGGCTGGATTATTATTTATGGTGCTGGCTGTTGAGGGCCTTGAAGGAAGTTAGAAATCACTGCTGGGGCTAGAGATGTGTCTTAGTTCAAGGAATGCTTGCCTAGCATACATGAAGCCTTGGTTTTGATGCATTGTATAAAGCAAGAATGGTGGTAAACGCCTATAATTCTAGCACTCAAAGGTGAGGGTCGTCCTTGGCTACACAGTAAATTCAATGCAAGCCTGGGCTACATGAGATCCTGTACCAAAGAGAAGCAAAAGTACCACTGGCCATGTGTCTATTCACTCTATACCTGGTGGCTACACACCAAACCCCCAGAAGTAACAACACAGAGTATCTTCAGACACTACCCAGTGATGCCTGGGAAGTCAGTGAGCTCTGTCATCTTTGTTGAGAATGACAGCTTCCCTATAATGGTTCCTGTGTCACAGAAACACCTGTAACATAGACAACAGTCCTTGATTATATCTGCCCCAGCTTCAGGACCATGATTCTGGCTCCCGGAGGCAGATCTGGGTTCCATACCTCTGCACTCTAAATATCTCTGTGTAACAAAATGGCCAGTGCAGGCTGATGAGCATTGCTGGAAGCCACAAACAAGAATGTCCAGAGGGAATTTTAATTCTGGGATCTTGCCTGGTGTCATGCTCTGCTTATAAGAATTTGAAGACACAGTTAACACCTGCTTATCAGGCCAGCTCAACTGCCTCCAAGCCAAAGAAACAAAGCCCAGAGGCAGACTACTGAAAATGAGGGCATTCCCATGCGTTAGAATCCATAAAGGTCCAGAGAAGCTTTTGTCTGATCTGTCCTACCTTACGGACAGACAAGCAGGTGCAGAAAGCAAGCTCAGGAATCCCGCAGGAGGATGTCAGCAGACCTCCTGTGACATGGATTTTTCTCCAGCCCTGTACTGGTGACTAAACTCTGCAAGCTAAGGAAAATGTCACTACCATAATACTCAAAATACGAGGCCCAGGCTTATAAACAGGAGCTTTTAATGTTAAAATCCTGGCAGCTGCAAAGCTACATCTGTGCGAGAATTAGAACCTGCATTGGCAGCCACCCAGAAGGCAGGAGAAAAGTCCATCACCAATCACCACCCAGGACCCTCAGGGAAAACTGTGACAGCCACCATCAGAGGTGGATCCCCCACCTCCACCCCAGCCCACCCCAGCCCACCCCCTATCCTATCTGGCACTCTCAGTCCTCACCTCCTCCTGAGATCACAAAGAAGTTAACCTACTCAACTTCCTGGTTCACACAAAGTTAAGACTGTCAATCACACAGATGCCAGAGAAAATAAAGACTTATTTTGAAGATCTGGTGTCAGAGGTACTCAAAAGACATGTCTTTCTCAGCGACCATCATGTGGTATCTGAAACAGTCCTACCTCACACAATAATAAAATTTCTCAGGCTATTCATAAGGTCCCCAAGGAAACATGGTGGCTATAAGAAGACCTGAGTTCAGGTCTCCAGCACCTATGTAAAATGTCAGACATATGCCATGTATGTGTCCCAGTGACCCAGCATTGTGGGGGACAGAAGCCTACACACACTGCCATCGACATACCGGAGGGCACACAAGGAAGTCACTTCAGTCATTCCCAGTGCGCAAGTGGGAAACCTGAAGCCATGTATGAGGAAACTGGCATTCATATGGGCTTGAAAAGACATGGGCTGTTCTTTGTCCATGCCCTGGGCAGCTGCCTGGTTGGACTTACCTTAAAATCTACAGAACCAAACCTTCACATAGAGACACACAATTATTAGACTACCAATGGGTTCCCAGTGGTCAATTACTCAACCTTTGCTGTATCCACTGCATAAAAGCCCAGCACAGGCCCTCCAGGGTCCAGTTGCTGGTAGGCTATCATCTGATACCTGAAAACCTTACTTTCTAGCACACCCTAAGAAATTTGCCTCAGGGTGATGGCAACTCCCCACCAACTTCATGGCAGCCTTACAAAACATTATAATGCCAAAAGGAACTCCTCTGAGGACCAAAGTGGCTGGCTCACAGAAGAGCTGGCTCTGACAGCAGGGTATGGAATTACGAACAAAACACAGGATCCCAGGCCACAGGTAACATTACAAATGTGGTACCCCATTTCTATATTCTACAACCCTGACACCGACCTGGCTCAGTTACATGATGAAGCCACATTCAGGATGCTCTCAACTACCTATTATGGTGGCAACTCCCATACAAAAGAAAATAAAAAAGCAAGACTTGGGGAAATGACTCAGTGGGTAAGAATATTTGTCCATCAAATGTCAAGACCTGAGTTCAGATCCCCAGCACTGACCAGATGAGATCAGGTGTGTGCCTGTAACACTTGCATTATGGGAGATGGAAACAGGAGGATGCCTAGGGCTTCCCAGTCAGCCATTCTGGGAAGGGACAGGGCAGGACAGGGATAAGGGGTCACCAACAATGAACTTCTGTTCTGTGAGACATCCTGTGTGAAGGGAGTAAGCAGAAAATGACAGAGCAGCAATACCCCATGTGTCCCACTCTGGTCTCTGTACTCCATACACCTGTACCTGCGCACATTTGTGCACATACACACACATACACACACACACACACACACACACACAGAGATAACATACTAACCCTCATACCTGACATCATTTTTTTCTAGCTTCAGGTATCAGTGATTTTGTTCTCTTGTCTTCAAGGCTGGTGTATACAGACTGGACACAGCAACGGATTTCACTGTGGCATTTCCCCATATGCATATACAATTTCAAGAATGTGAGCATTCCTTTCTTAAAGAGTGTCTTCAGGGTCTCTACAGAAGCCAGTATCTTGCTGGACCCCAGAACAAGGATGAATAAGACCTGGACATTTACTCTTAAGAGGTTTCCAGTCTAGACTGGGAACCTTGAGAAAGGAAGAAAGTTCTAAAAGTTAAATGATGGACAGTTAGGCTAGAAATATCGTCACCCTACCCTGCCTCCACAATAAGGCCTGTGGGAATGTTGACACTTTTGACCATATAGACAAATCCCTATGAAAGAACAAGCCAGGCATTCGACAGACCCTCTACAAAGCCACTTAAGGCATGTATGTCCCTGTGAGCACCTAACCATGCAAAGAAGAGCGAGGTAAGACAGGACTGGGTAAGGCATGTTCTGTACTTGACTGACATCTGCAGGGACAGTTTTCTGTAGTTCATGCCTGATGTAGAGTCTTAAGCTTCTCACATAAGGAAGCCCTGATGACCCCTCAACTCTGTCATAGATCAGGCTGCAATAAAATCTCTTTACAAAAACATCAGCTGGCAGGATGTGTCCAGAAAGGCTCTGCTTCCTAGCTATTGCCATACCAGATTCTTTTCCCTGGTCCCTGCCTGCACTCTGTTCAAATGATACCACCAGAGAAAGCCTTCCCTGGTCATATTTCAGAGATGCTCTCCTTGACTTTCCACCCCTTTGCTCTTTTGATCTTAAAGGATTGATCCCTTCTTTCTTAAAAAAAGATTCATTCATTTTATGTGCATGGTTTATCCCCATATATCTCCCACAGAGGCCAGAAGGTGGTGTTGGAACTGCAGTTACAGATGGTTATGAGCCCCCATGTGGGTGCTGGGCATCCAGCCTGGGTCTTCTGAAAGAGCAGCTGATGCTCTTAACCACTCAGCCATGCCCCCAGCCTTGGCTCTTGGTTTTTGTTCTATTTTATACGGCATTATCACTTCAAGCTCTATGTGTCTGTCTATCAAGAGTCTGTCTATACTCACTCTCTAGAGATGGAGAAGAAGAATATTTCTTCTTTGCTCACCAAAATTGTCCTGTGCTTAGTAAGCACTAGATGATACCTCTTGAGTGAGTCTTAATCGTCTGCCATGCCACACCCCTCCAGCCCCCTCAATGTACATGTCTCATAATGTACATGTCTCATACTTTGAGGCTGAAGATTTTCAAAGGTAGCCAGGCCACCTGCTGCCCCCAGGGAGGCTGTGTGCAGACCTTTGCTCTTTGCCCCAGATCACTAGAAAACATGGCAGCATGGTACTGGAAGCTCAAGGCACCCTGTTTCCAAAGCCCAGGATATCGATTTCTGCAACCAGGGGACCATTCCACAAGTTGATGATACTCTCTCAGAACCTTCCAATGTTTCCTTTAGGAGATCCAAATATAAGACAAATGATAATAATAACAATGTTTTTCTGGTGGCCCAGCCAATGTCTACCAAAAGTCATTCCTATCTCCTTTATGGTGACTGATACCTTTTTTTTTTTTTTAAGTAGAAAAAGGAGGAAAAAAAATCCATGTTTCTTCTTCAAGCTACAGTGTGTCCTTCCTCTCTGAACAACAAAACTTGTTTCTTCGTGCTAATATAGTGAAATATGTTGTTGTAACCCTCTGGGCTTTGGAGAAGAAAAAATAAAACGTCAACCCCTGCCCAGCTCACAAGATTTTACAGAGTAGATTATAACCCCTGGCATCGCTCTCTTCCTTGTGAGTCACAAAACAATCGCCTTCCAGACAGGGCCGATGGCAACAGAAAGGAAATTCTCCCGTGGAATCCACAAGGACTTGGATGGAGAGTTTCCCTAACGTGCAAGTCGGTGGACATTTTCACCAGTGTTAGCCAGGCCTCTGGCCAGTCCACCGCTTCTTCCTTTGAACCTGTCCTATAAGGGTTCACAGCCTCCAGGTCCCTGCCTCTCAGGCTGGGTGTTCGGCCACACTTTCTGTCCAACCGGTTCTGCCCATTATTTTTGTTTCTGGGAGGATTATCACCATGGTGATGGATGTCCTGGTGACAGAGGCAGGCAGGAGGGGAAAAGAAACCCACCTGTAGTCAACTCTTAATCCCTTAAAGCAAAGTAGGCCAGAAAGCAGCAGCCCCCAAAAAATGGGAAACATGGTCAGTGTTTTCTTTTTTTTAATATTTATTTTTATTTTATGTGAACTGGTGTTTTGCCTGCATGTATAACTGTGTAAGGGTGTCAGATCTTGGAATTATAGACAGTTGTTAGCTGCCATGTGGTTGCTGGGACTTGAACTCAGGTCCTCTGGAAGAACAGTCAGTGCTCTTAACCACTGAGCCATCTCTCCAGCACAGTCAGTGTTTTCTATGTGTCATAAATCAGAAAAACATAAAAGCCTTGTAGAGGATATCGGAGCTGTGACCACCATCTACAAGGGAAACACAGCCAGGAGCCTGTCCCTGGAGGTTCTGTACATTACCCCAGCATTGAGAAATTTGCTTGATGTGTGTTTTCCTTTTTAAAAAGAGCGTAGCAGAGAGGAAACAGAAAGCCGAGTCTGTGATTAAGAAAAAGGAAAAGTGGTTTTTGAATGTGATTCAGGTCACTCCCCATGACCCAAGGAGCCGCAGGGCACATGTGCCTCCTACCCAGGCAACATTGGCCTTTTCTGTTTGCTATGCCCACAATGTGGCCTTCCTATCAGGGCCTCTACAAGGCGTGGGTGGAGCAACCCTAACCAAGCCCAGTTCCTGGATATTAGCTTAAGCGCTGTGTCCACAAGCATTTCAGCTGCTTGAGAAGATCCGTGCAGTCCCAACACTGGGGAATTCTTACAGAACAAGAGGAAATGACGACTTTACCGGAAGTGTCCACCATATCTCCCAGGAGGAACCTCAGGGTACCTAGGGGGACTAACAACACAGACCACATTGAGCAGATGGATTCCCTGAAATGACAGTGGACAAACACAAACTGTAATAGTGGCGTGTCCTTTTTAGGAGGGTTTGTTTTCTTTAACTAAGGAACATGCTCCAGCATAGGCTGCAAACAGTCACATGATGGACATCATGGATGGATGGTCTCCCCCAACCAAGTCATGGCCCCAGTTCACTTGCCACATCTGTAAACCTCGTCTCTACCCCTATTTTTTTATTTAATTGTTCCTGGTGTGGACACTAGATTCATTCCCTGTTTGTCTTGGTCATCTATGGAGATAAAATATTTTAAAGGATTTGGGTTCCTGACTAAACCAGGAAATTAAAAGAGCAGTGCAAGTATAGAAAAACATACAATGACAAAAGAAAGCCAGGTGTGCTGGCACACAGGTGTAGTCCCAGAACGTTGGGAGTCTGAGGCAGGAGAATCGGAAGTTTGAGACTAGTCTGGGCTATCCAGCAAGTGCAAAACTAGCTTAAGCTACATGGTGAGACCTTATGTCAAAGGAACAAAGGGTAGGGATGTATCTCTGCGGTACAGTGGCTGTCAAGCAGGCCCAATGCTAGCAAAAACAAACAAACAAACAAAAACATATGCACAGAGAAAAGTCTTCATGACCAAGTGATGCTTAATGGAGAAAGCCTGCTCAGCTGTGTGTGCTGACTGGGTTTGCTCTGCCTGCTTACACTGTGGAAGAGTTCTCTTCTGTGCCCTGTAAGCGACTCATGCAGCAAAGGAGCCTAAAGAGACAGGTAAGCAGGCAAAAGCTGTCAGATGCTTGGGACTGATGCTTGGGAGAAACTTCACAGGCTGCAGAGGGCTGGCCTGGCTTCTCAGAAATCAATCAAGGATGACCACATTGTAGGCAAGCATGTGCCAGAAGAGTGGACGTGCTGATTGCACAGAGAATGTCTCACGGAAAAATTTGTGTTTGGGGCAGGATTCTGTGGAAGAAACATCTTTGAGAAGAATGTATGGACCAGCAGCCTATCCACCACAGTTACTTCCTTTCTGTGAAGGAGCTCATGCGAACTCTTGTCATCCTGAAAGGAACCTGAGGCAAAGCTAAGAATGAAGGTCCCAGATCAGACACAGACACACACATACACACACACCACAAACTTTTGCATAGACAAAACTTTGCATGCACACATTTGTATATGCACACCACCTATACACACACACACATATACACACATGCACACACATACACATACACACTCCACAAGGAGAATATCCACCGTTTTTGATTTGGCTGTCTCATTCTGAGAAGCCTGGGTGTAACCCCTGGGAACAAGCTCCGAGGCCACACGTGGATGAAACTCCTTGCCTGGTGACAATGATGTCATGTCTCCCAGGCACTGGCTCCCTTGGGAATGTGTGAGTGGGTCCCCTGGGGCAAAGAGCAACTGCTCCGGGGGTGATTCATAAGTGCTGCTCCCAGCCTTGTCCCGTCCATTACTCAGCCTCCATCCAGAGCTCACATGCAGGGCTGCTCTGCCGACCTGCCAGCCATTGCTCTAGGCTCTGCACTTGGTGGGTAACAATAGGCAGTGAGGGCAGCCTCTTCTCCATTTCTGCCTCCCTCTCCTGCTACACCCAAGAAAACACCATACGCTGTATGAAGAATTGGGAGGACAAATCAAAGTGGGGTGACAGAGGCAAGAAAAATGTTCCCTCTGTTGAAACCCATGAATCACCACACGGGTGGCCTCTTTTAAATCAGAATGACACCTGTGCTCACTCCTACACCACAGCCTTCAGTGCTGCTGCTCCTGGAGGGTCCAGGCTACCTTACCTCCTTTCTACAACAAAATAGACGGAGGTGGAGTATCGGCCAGCACATGTAACTGCCTGGTGACTCTTGCTTCCCAGGCATGGCTCTGTCTCTTACAGGTGTCCCTCTGGTAGGAAGTGGGGGGGGGTGTGGGCAATCAAAAACTGTAACCTCAGCTCCCTGTCACTGACAGTTCCAAAAGCCCAGTGGGGTCCCTGTCCCAGGGACCTATATATGATAACAGCACTGAAATCTGGAGGTTCTGAGAAAATGCATGGACATCATAAGACCTTCCTGGTTGAACCCTCTGTCCTTGCTGATTTTATCAAAGCAAAAATAACAAAGGGGCCGGGGGCAGCTAAGTGGATAAATATACTGGGAACACAAGCACAAGCATGAAGACTTCTGTTTGAATCCCAGCATTCACATAAAAACCTAGGTGAGTGTGGGCGTACAAGTGCCCTTAACCCCAGGGCTGTGGAGGCAGACACAGAAGGTACATGGGTTTGCTGGCTCTCAGTCTAGCTCTGGCTTAATTGAAAGACCCTCTCTCAAGAGAATAAGGCAGAGAGAGTAAGGGAACAGGATACCTCATGTCCTGCTGAGCCTCTTTAGGGGGTGAAACTGATTCTCAGTTCACAAGAACAGGTTGCAGGTTGGTTCTGTCCCAGGAGCCAATCTGCCAACCACTGGTCAAGAATCAAGTATTCTTAAAGAACATCTCAGAGTTTTCTCTTGAAAGAAATATAACTGCCATAATAGCACTTGGTTCTATGAACAGATACCAACATGAAATCCTCTTTGCATTCTTGAATTAACACAGGAGATAAGCAGTTATTGCCCCTGATTGCATAGACCTGGGCCAAGTTCCCATAAGAAGGATTCAAAGGCAGGGAATCTGACTTCAGAGACACCAGCCCATGTATGTCCGCCACCCTAACAGGAATATCAAGGAGAAGAGGGGAACTACATGGGGTCTGAGAAACCACCATTTGTGTTTGGGACTAATTCAGAAAACTCTTACCATGGAAGGCCGGTACCATTCAGAAGGGCCCCATTGCCACCTTGTGTGTAAATTCCTCCCCCAAATATTTATTCCATGATTCCAATAGCATTCAGAATTATGTGGGAGAGAAGTGAGTATGCTTTACTATCTGTGAGGTGCTACCCTATATGGTGAGTCATAGAACTGAACTGAGGTTAGGGCTAATTGCAAGGGCATGAGCCTGGGAGTGTTAGCTTCTACTCCAAGGGATAAATGGGCCCACTGCCCAGTGAGATTCTGCCCCAGTTTCTTTGGTAGTGTTCTGTCCCGTGTGTTCCCAAAGCCTCTGCCTTAGGATATTTCATTTCTCTACTTCTCTGGCCTCTACCATCCAGGCTGCACACAGAATGCCCTCCATATTGGCTCTACCTCCTGCTGCCGCCAGACAGAATTTCGCTCAAAAACGGGGCCCCTGGGGAAGAGAAATGGGTGGTGGCTTCTGGTTTTAGGCAGACTGTCTGATTTCCTTTCCACCCTGGGCACCAAGGTACATCTGGGCAGAGGAGCACACTGCCTGGCTGCCTCTGGCCCTACCACACCCAGACGAAGGTTGTGGATCCTGGACAGAAACCCAACCAGAGCCGGGGGAAAGCTGTCTGCTGCAGCATCCCTCTGTCCTCCAGACAGGCACGCAGGCTTCCTAATCCTTGGGACTTCAGGAAAAGAAGGCCAGACCGCCTGGGCACGCGTTTGCTCTCTCACAGAGACTGCGCAGACAGGAGGCAAGCTTTTCATTATGTAAAGCATTTGGCTCCTTCCTCTCTTTCTGCATCCTGCTAGCAATTTTGTATCCGGTTTGGGAATTCCAGAAACATCTGCAATTGTCTTTTGTCCAACCACACATGTGCAGGCTGAAGGGCTCGATCATGTTACTACCTGCAACACCCAAGACACAGAAAAGCCTGGCCACCACCCCTGCAGGATTGCACCTGCCCCCTCCTGCACAGAGCAGGCTCTTCGCAGATGGGTGGAGAGGGATGCCTGGACAGGAGAGGTGGTTGGCACTTTACAAGTCTCCTAACAATGCAGACAACATGAGTCCAGCACCCTCCCCCTGGCTTTGTATGGCAAGGGCAAGAGAGACTGTGAAAGGGTGTGGCCGGGCTACATTCAAGATCTCTAGTCAAGGTCCCTCTTGCTTCCTCTCTGGTTCAGTAATCTCTGATGTCCTCAGAAAGACTTGAGAGTTGTTTGGCTATTTTTTTTTTCTAAAAACAGGGTCTTACGTAGCCTGAGCTGACCCTGAATTTGCTACAGTTCCTGGTCATCCTGCCTCAGCTTCCTGAGTTTGAGAACCAGAGAAGTGCACAACCATAGCTGGCTGAGAAACATTCTGAAATATAAGCATCCGAATTGCAGAAGACTTTTTTGTCTGGTGCCAGATCCCCTCCCCAACCTCCTGCCTCTCTGGGTTTGAATGTGTTCCAAAAAGTATCTATACCCCCCCCATCTTAGTATCTCAGGCAAGTGGTGCTTATGAAGTGGAGGAATGATGCCCAGTCAGCGCTTATAATTCATGACTGCTATTGGCATCCTCTATTGGCATCCTCCATTGGCGTCCTCTATTGGCGTCAAATCCTCCGGTGTGTCCCATCCAGGGCTCTCAGCCTCCACCACCTCATCACTGTCTCTAAGACCCTTCTGATTCTCCAGCTCTTTAGCTCTGAGTCCATCCCAATGGTCACCTTTCACTGGGTATAGATGCATAGCCCCAGGCCCTATAGGGCCACCCCTTTGCCCAGCTCTATCCTTTGTTCTAACCATACTCAGTGCCAAGGACACAGTCTTGTCATTTTCTTTGGTCATAAGTTGTGGTAGTTGATACTGCTAACTTGACAGAGCCCAGAATCATATAGGAGACAAAGCTCTGGGTCTGTCAAGGGAATTTATATGAAGGAAATTAAGGCGAAAGAGAGGAAGTCACTTGGCCAAAGTAATACAGTTACTGGTGTGTGTGTGTGTGTCTACTTCCTGTTGGCACTGCATGGCTACCTCAAAGTATGCCCACATTCTAGAAAAGAATGTGGAACACAAAGAGAAAAAGAGCCTGCAAATGGTCAACCCAGTTCCAACTACAGGCCCATCCTGTACCCTCATTTCCTTCAGCAGATAATTCAACTCTTCTGCAAAGGTAGAAGATACACTTCAAGGATCACAGAGAACCAGAAGTAAATAAAGATGGCTAGAGATGAGAACAAACCAGACAGAAGAGAAGTTCTGACCATCCCAAGGAGGTAGTACTTTGCAACCTCTGAACTCTATAGTCATGGGGCGGGGACAGAAGGAGGGGAAAGCATAAAGTCTGACTTTACAAGGACCCGGAAGCCAAGCCAGAGATGCAAGATTTCATATGAAATACTCACCGTTTATATATCGGCAGCCAACCCAAACCATTTTAGTGCAAGGTATAAGTTAAGAACTAAACACACCCGAACTCAGGCCTCTGGGATTCTGGTTTATGAATCCATCCCCCAGGAATGTCTTTCTGGTTGGAAGATCTATTCTGGAGACAAAGAGAAGCAAGCCTGAGATCCTGAGACTGAGAACAACTTTGGGTCTGAACACAGCCTTTCTGGCAGGAGATGGAACTTCTGACTAGAAGGCGATGTCAAATCACCTACAAAACCTCTGTTCTTAGATGCACAATGCCCACATAGCCACACACAGGCTGGCTGCAGGGCGTACTGGGGAAGCCAGACAGCATGAACAGGCCGGTGGTGTCTTTAACAAAACTTTCCAAGTGCCCTTCTTAAGTAACCACTGCTCTGATTTGAAAGTAATAACGACGACAATAAATTTCTAGCGGTTTCTAGCTTCAAGTCATTCTCTGACTGAACATCCTAAAATTCAGACAGGCATACACAGGAGAAATGACCCTAGTTATCAGGGCCAGCCCATCGCCCACGTCCCTTCCTATCCCATCCATAAAACACAGTGATTTACAGAGTCCTAGGGAGGGGACCTCTCGCTTCCCCTCTGCAAAATTTATTTCTCTTTAATGGGTTGCCATGCCTCTCCATTCCTACTCATCTCTCCCTCTGAGTGTGTTTGCTCACCCTCTCCCACATCTTTTCTCTTCCAAAGGACAGGCAGCCTGTCACTGTGCAGAAATGCTTAACAACAAAAAACAAATTCAAGCCAGAGGAAGCTTCCTTCAGCTCAGGCCTGACAGCCATGGGATTGACTCAGACCCCACCTGGCTTTTATTGGGAAAAAAATACTTATTACAGGGAATGAGGATGGCCTTTGGGTAAGGAATGGGAATGTAGCTCAGAGTGTGGCTGGGCCCTGGGGATGGGGCCATGAATTCCCACAAGGAAGACACAAATGATTTATGCTCTATGCACACAGCTTGGGGACTAATGGAGACTGGGATCTATAATTAGACAACCACTGCAATTACGCCAAATTCCTACCCTTCCTCACTCCCTCCTCATGCTTGTCTTCTTCAATAAGCAATTGCTTGAACCCTGGAGGCAAGAGGTTAGACAGTAAGAGGAGGGTTTAGAAGTCACATGCCTGCGTACAGGGTTCCTGCCTCTGCCTAGATCTCCCCCCTTCTAGGGAGAGGTGAAAAATAAGCCCTAGGTGCAAATAATTACAAACACTTGTCTGTCATTCTTTCCAAAGCTTTTTGATTGGCATTTGTTCATTTGATCCTTAAACTAACCCCTGCTCCATCCATAGGATTTTGCTGACAAATGAGGAACTGAAGCCCAGAGACTTATTCTAGGTTACAGCTAGTTAGTGACAATTTTGACCCATTCCTATTTGACTACATCTACCAAGGTTTTCTGAATTCAGAAGACCAAACAAAGAAAAATCAATATATATTTCAATATGTATGTATTCGATAAAGTGGATAAGAACTTACTGTACAATCATGAAGACCCATGTTCAGATCTCCAGCACCCACATAAAAGGCTGGATAGTTGTGGAGCACACATGCGCACACACACTCAGAAAACAACACACACACACCACACCCCAAAATAAAAAAACACTACAAAAGTCAAATACAATTTCTGTAGAGTCGGGGCTGGAGAGATAGCTCAGAGGTTAAGAGCACTAACTATTCTTCTAGAGGTCCTGAGTTCAATTCCCAGCAACCACATGGTGGCTCACAACCATCTATGATGACATCTGGTACCCTCTTCTGTATACTGTATACGTAATAAATAAATCTTTTAAAAAAATTCTGTAGGGTCATCTCAGGTGACTTTGGGACAGAAAGAACCAACCATGTATTCTGTTAAGTTACATTTTGTTTTCAATGATAGGAGAGAGCTCCTGGCTCCTCCCCATGGCATCCCAGAATTATGTCCCTTCTCTTCCCTTCAGGGCCCCAAATGCCTTTTAATTGTTGCAATGACTCCACAAGGACAGCAATTATGCAGAGATTGTCAGGCATGATAGATTCCAGATCACCCATAGCTCTAGACAAGTTCCCTGGAGGTCAATTAGTCCAGATGGCTCCCTTGAGAAAGGCTAGGAGCAAAGGGAAGGCTAGCCTGGGGTCTTCGGCCCAGGAAACTACCCCCACTTGCTCAGAAAAAAAAATGTTCTCCATGGACAGAGTCTGTGCATTGCTGCACTGGGACCCAGGACATGCCTGTGCTGGTACGCAGGACCAGGTCTACTGAAGTAAAATGAACATTTCTGAAGAGGCCAGACACATGTCTGAAGTCAGAATCTGACTGTACCAGCCTTAACCTGTAGGAAAGCAAGTAAGACCAGGTCTCTGGCACAAGGACTCCACCCACATTTAACAAGGCCAGCATATACAACGGGCCTGGTAGACCAGTAGGCTGGTCTGTTCTTCCCACTTTTTTTCCCATGACAATGCTCTTGCTTGGTGCTCACCTACAGCAGACACTGGAGAACTCTGCATTTTCCCTTTGGCCTCACTTGTTCAAGCAATTCCCTTGCCACATCTGCAAAGGCTGGTTCATCATTCCAGTGACTCAGAAACAGTTCTTGAACTAAAGGCTTTTACCCAGCCTTTATGCACCTATCAGATGGCCTTGGAGAGAGAAAAATGAAATCCTTTTGGGACTAGAGAGATGGCTCAGTAGGTAAAGTCCAAGTTTGCATTGGCAGCTTTCACATACAATATGGGTATGGTGAAAAGGATTTTAGTGACAGAGATCTGTTGCTGCCGGATGGGGGCTGTGGAGATGATTAGATCCTAAGGAGATTCAATGACCACTTAGTCTAACCATACAGCAAACTCCACATTTAATGAGAAACTGTTTCAAAAACTAAGTCATAAGGCCATCAACATAGTGCAGTGGGTAAAGATGCTTGCTGCCAAGACTGATGACCTGAGTTCAATCCCCTTGGACTCATGTAGTAGAGAAGAGAATCAACTCAAGCAAGCTGTCTTCTGACTTCCTTACATTGGGCTGTGACGTGTGTGTGTGTGTGTGTGTGTGTGTGTGTGTATACACAAATAAATAAATGTAAATACTTTTAAAAATCAATAGAAGACAACAGAATATTAACCTCTGACTTCTGTATACACAAAAGGGCAAACCTGCACACATATACATACATACCACACAGATAGACATGCAACAACCAGACCCATGGCTCCTTCCTTTGAAAGAATCAGAAAGCTCTGACACTTAACTTTGGCCACTTGGTCTTGTTCCCTCCCGTCCTGGGTCACTCAGTCCTCTATGAGGCACCAGCAGGGAACTAGCTCTTAGTCTCAGGTGGGTGCCCACAAAGCCATGAGGAACACTAACTGATATACACAGTAGTTATTTAATCACTTATGTGCTGAAGTATACCCAAGGGTTTCTGCAAGGCTCTTTTTGAACGAAAGTTCTGGAACATCCAAAGGAAAGGTTCTCTAGCAGAGTTCCTAGTCTTGTTATTTCTGACATTTTGGGCTCATTATTTTGTGTATGTTCAGGCACGTGTGTGTAAAGACAATATCAAGTGACATTCCTTGGACACCAAGCACTTTAAAAATTGTATTTATTTGAAGTCTCTCACTGATCTAGAGCTCACTAAGCAGGTGACATTGGCTGACTGGCAAGTTGCAAGGATCTGCCTGCTTCTGCATCCCCAGTGTTGGGATTACAAGCACACACCACTGTGCCTGGCTTTATTAAGTGTGTGTTCTGCAGATAGAACTAGGGTCCTTGTGCCTGCAAGTCAAGCCTGTACACCTGAGCTTGCTCATTCTCTGTGGCAGGAGGGGAATCTGTCTTGTGATGACTCAGTGACGACCTGGCTCACTGGATGCCAGTTGAACCCTCTCCCTGACAACTGGTAACAACCAAAACGGTTTCCAGCCATTGCTATGTGTCTGTCCCCTGAGGGAGAAGAGGTATTGACCAGTTCTGGTTGATGCCACTGACCTGCAGGTAGCAGTGGGCTAAGAAAAACCTCAAATAGAGAATACAGCACATCACCCCTCCTGCGCAGCAAGACTGACAACAAGGTGTCCTGCCAACCTCAAGGTGACCCAGCAAGAGAACACAATGGCTTCCTGCAGCCAGACAAGATCAAACTTCTGGACTTCAACCCTTGGAAGAAGCAGAAGAAAGAGATCCAACAGGAATGAAACTCAATTCGAACATTGCTAAGGAGCCAAGAACCTACTCTAAGCCCTCACCAGTTAAATAAGATGTGCCTGGTCTTTGCTGCATTTGTTCCCTTGGGCCCTTCTTGGCCAGCATCACTAACTCCAGCCCTAGCAACCTACATCTCCCTTTGTCCCTCTAAGGAAAAGTCTCTTTTGGTTTCTCTTCAGGATAGAAAGAAAAAGAACCCTGCATAGACATGAACTGCCAGCATTTACCTAGGCAGGTGGCAGCAGAGCTCTAAATCAGTGATCTCAACTTGTGGGTCACGACCCCATTGTGGGTGAATGACCCCTTTACAGGGGTTGCATATTAGATATCCTGCATATTAGATATTTATATTATGATTCATAACAGTAGCAAAATTACAGTTATAAAGTAGCAATGAAATAATTTTACGGTGGGGAGGATCATTACAACTTGAGACCTGTATTAACAGGTGGCAGTATTAGGAACATTGAGAACTAATAATCTAAAGCCATCCTGGGGCTAGAGTGGAGTTGGGACCTTGACTAAGACACTAAAAAAAAAATAAGGGGAGGGGGCATGTGATTTCTGATGAGTTGAGAAAGTACAATGCCATGTGACTGTCCAGTGGAATGCAGGCTCTACTTTGTGTATTTATTTCTTTGAAACAAAAGAAAGCAGGGTGACCATAAAGAGACAGGAAGCAAGAGCTAGTGGGTTCAGGAGACAAACCCTGTTGCAGGGAGCCCCAAGGAGCCTGGTAAAGGATGTGTGTTTTGGGGGGTGGGAGACAGAAAAGGGGGGAGGAGGGAGCTTTGTCATAGTTACTTTGGATTGCTCTTCTGTAAGCTATTATCTGTCTCCACCATGTACTCTTTTCACCTTCGTTCTTGACCCACACTACCCAGGGACGAAGGCTCCAGGAGGCCGGCAAACACGTCCAAACACAGAGATGTGTGGAAAGGTAGAACACACACCGTAACCCCCAGACTCTTGAAACAAAATGCATACTATCTCACTAATGTTTTTAGTATGGCTTATCTGTGAGGGCCCAGGGTAGTGAGGACATGCTGGACTTTACATACAAACTCTGTTATTAAAATTGGTTTCAGGTCCAGTGAGATGTATTGGTGAGTAAAAGCGTCTGTCACCAAGCTTGACAACCTGAGTTCAAACCCCTTAAAGGAGGAGGAAAAAAAAAATTGTTCCTTTAAGTTGTGTTCTAATTTCCACACAGTTATGTGTTCGCCTACCCCACAATCCCCCCCACAGATAAATATATAAATATAAAACAACTGGGTAAAACCAAAATTAACATGGGCTTCTTTCATTTCCTTTCTCTTCCTTATTTTTAATCTTTGTTATTATTTATTTACTTTGTTACTTTTTAAGCAGAATCTTTCTGTGTAGCCTGACTGCCTGCCACTCCCCACGCCCTTCAGGCTGGCCTAGAATACCTAGTGAGTCTCTTGCATGAGTTTTTTTCCTTTGAGCATGGCCATCAGGAAGTCGAACACACAGTGTAGTGTTTCATTTCTAAGGGAAAGGCTGCTGTAGGCTGAGGTCACAGTAGCTGTTCTGTATCCCCTGCCTTGTGTTCTCCCTGAAGACCCTCCCAGGCTCTCCCTAGGATTATAGCAACCTGCCTTCATTTGCTAAACAGTCTAGATGTACACACACACACACACACACACACACACACACACACACACACACACCAAAACAAAACAAAACCCTAAGTTAGCTTCTGAGAGAAACCTCAAAATGAGTCAGAATCTTAGATCCTATATGACCCAGAGAGTGGGGGTCCAACAACACAGAAGCCACAATGCCCTCCTCCGGGTTGTGGCCATGTTGGACTGGTTCCATCCTGCAGTCCTTGAAACTCAGTTTCCACCTACACAGAAGTAGCTTTTCTGGTTCAGCATGTCTTCCCGATGGCTCGCTCCACTCTGCCACCTGCTGCCCTCCTCTACAGCACAGCTTTCTTCCTTCCTTGTCTGACACAATACTGAAGTCTCTAGGAGAGCCTTTGCTAGGCTTGCAAGTCTTGCACTCCAAGACAGCCCTTGCCCTGGCCTAGGGCTTCCAATTAGAGCAGGTTCAGAAGAGAGCAATATGGGAAGCTGGTAACTAAGGACAATCATTACCGAAAACCATGGCACAGAGTCTATGTGTGAGAGAGTGGGGGCAGAGGATATGTGCATGTGGAGGTCAGGGGTTGATGATTCTGGCATCTTCTTACAGTTCTCCTCCACCTTATTTTTTTTTCTACGCCTTATTTTTAAGACAGGGTTTCTTACTGAACTAAAAGGACAGCTGACTGGCTAGCCGATCTGTCCAGGGTATGTACCTACCTCCACAGCCCCAGTACTAGGATGAAGGACTCACAACACCAAGTATAGCTTTTACAATGAGTGTTGGTTCAAACTCAGATCTCCACGCTTATGCAGTAAGCATTTTAAACACTGCATGGATTTCTAAAAAATACTCTTTAGCTTAAAAGTCTCAATAAAATAAATCATTGGCCACTGTTATAATCTGAAGGGATTCCCCACAGAGGCAGCTTGGAGCCTCTGTGAAAGGCACCTTCTCTTGAAGTCTCCGGAGATTATTTTGGTTGTCACACCAGTGGAGAGCAAGGCCACTTCTGACATGTAGTAGAAAAGAAAGCCCCTGCCTACCCACCTCCTAAAACACCAAGAATTCTCCAGCTTCCAGTGTTACTGGTGCCCAGTTTGACCTAGAATACGAAGGAGATTGGCATGCCCCCACTTCCCAAAGCCAAGCTGGAGCTTGCTGTAATCTCTGGCATCAAGAAGGATCCATCTTCCCTCAACACCACCGTCCAACAAACACACCTGGGAGTGGATCCAGGAAAACCTGAAGGATCAGGGCAAGGAGAACAACCAGGAGAAGAAAAACAGTACCAACATGATTAAATAAATTAGCCCAGCTAATTACTGAGTATCTATCTCAGCACCTGGAGCAACAGCTTGCTGTCGGGGGGGGGGGGCAGAGTTGAGCAAACATCACCCCAACTCTGGCAGGCTTGGGGTGCGCTATCTTGCTCCTAGCTGTCTTCCTCTGGCATTAAACATGACTGAGAAAAAGACTAAACAATAAAGTCATAGTGCACATGGTGCAGAGTATCCACCCTCTGGAGGTGGGTTCCCTACAAGATGTACCTCTGTGTCTCCTGTACCACCTCACATTCCCCAGAGAGAGGGCTGCTCGGGGCAATAGGTCTCTTAGGCTGAGGTCTTGGCTTCCCATAGTGCTGCATTCTGAAGCTTTCCAGTCTCCTGCCTCCTCCAGGACTGCTTGTCATGCGCTTACGAAATATCCAGCGAATGCAATTATTGTCCTACCTCCTCAGACAGCTTTAACAGCTTCCCTGCTTCATTCCTATAGGCTCAACTACGCTTTCTCAATTTCCCAATTCTATAACTGGTATCTCTTTACGAGGTGTTCCCACAGACCTACACCTTAATGCTGTGACTTCCCTCCTGAAATCGCCACTGTAAAGTCTAACCAGGAGCTGTCTGAGTTGACAGTGCCACCAAGCTACTTGGTGATCTTATGTGACAGCAATCAAGTCACCATCCTGACCACGGTGCCCCAGGGCAGCTCACTAGGGATCATGGCTGCCCATGTCCCATCAAAGAAATGAGCTTCACATCTGTCAGAGAACATCTTTTGAGTTTGATTTATAAACTGTTATTCAAGTGATTCTCCAAGATTTCATTTTTGCTGGGTTAAATGGCAGCCCCCAAATCATAACCTGTGGGCACATCCTTATTTAAAAGGAGAGTCTTTGCAATTAAAAAAAACCTCAGTCTCCACATGAATATCCTGGATTGCTGAAGTTTGCTCTAAATATAGGGGCAGGTGTCCTGATAAGAGAGAGAAGAGGAAAGAGACTCACCATAGAGAGGACCACAGAGAGGCAGAAAGCAGAGTCAGCAGATTCTGGAAGAGGTAAGGACAGATCCTTCCTGGAACCCATGAGGACAGCATAGGCTTCTTAAGATCTTGGTTTTGGACTTGTGGCTTCTGGAACTGGAAGAGAATAGATTCTTGCCATCTTTAGCTGCTAGGAGGATTGATAAGCTAGTCTAGTACTCTGCTTATATACACATTTAGCTCCACTCCTACTCAACCATGTTGCCATAGAGCTATTTTTAGTATAAAAAAATATGGAGCCCACACTTGTATTGTTGACTTGTTGGCACATATATAACCATTCTATCTAAACGCCACATCTTGGAGACTCTCCCTTACAACTCCATGAAAACATCTATGCTCAATTCCCTGTATACCTGACCTGTACACCCTTTAGCAGATCTTCAACCTGTGTTTGCCCTCCACATCCCCACCATTCCCAAACTGTGTATTTATTTGTATTCTGGTAATTAATTAGCCTGTCTTCCATGTGAACAGATGAAGAGGTATATTCTTCTTATTCGTTGTCAAAACAACAGTAAGGTGAATATGTAGCACAAATTGGTTCTTCTTATTATTTAATGAGATGAATAAAGTCATAATTCTTTATGCTCAAAAACAGAGAAAGTCAAGAAAACTCTATTATATCCTAATTTTTGAGTGTTTCTTGCAAGCAAAATCTCCCCGGTCTAGTGAGGATTGGTGACCCTGTGACTTAGAAACACATTAGGATTTATCTTTGGGGAAAATGGGAATTTTTCTCCATAGGGAAATCCCTACACTCCCAATAAATAAATAAAGCAATTGCTTAGAATGTCCCTAAATTTCTAACAAGTTTTTTTTTTTAATTTTTTATCATAGTGTTTTATATCTCCCGTTGCTAGTACTTTCTTCAGGGAAATGCAGACTGTGGTACCCAGTGGATAAAGAGCAGGATAGAGAGGGTGCCTCAAGATGCAGAAGTTGGAGAGATGAGCAGATGAATGCTGGCACCCTGAAGGACAGTGGCTGCAGGTGAAAGACCAGCACTGAGGTTTGGGTTGTTCCTGCATGTCTGAGGACTCTGAACACCTAGCATCACAACGATCTAGTACAATCTCTTTTACTCCAGACCATTGTGCTTCCACATAGAAATGCATTGTCATAGTAAGTACTATCAATTTGATACAGACCTTGAATAACCTGGAAAAAGAAGTAATCATTATCATCTTAGTCTGTGGGTACATCTACACAGGACTGTCTTGACTGTCTTAATTAATGTAAGAGGGTCTAATCCACAATAGCAGCACCATTCCTTAGGCAGGTGGTCTTGGGCTGTATAATAAAGCTAGCTAAGTATGAGCCAGTGAGCAAGATAACCAACAATATTTCTCCATAGTTTCTGCTTTAAGTACTCAATTCAGACTTCCCCCTGGCTTCCCTCAGTGATGAACTGCGACCTGAAAGTGTAAGCCAAGGAAACCCGTCCATCTTCAAGTTGCTTCAGTTAGAGTGTTTTATCACAGCAATTGAGACCAAGCTAGCAACCACACCCTTGGGTCAATGGACAGCCGGACTAGAGCAGATTCTGGACTCCATGGAGGCATGCATGGAGCCTTCATCTTTACTGGTTTCCAGGTTTTACCTGGACAGTATCATCACAGGGTTCTTTAAGGCTGGTATAATGAGCAGGAATCTCTAAGACGTTGATACAGGGGGTATCATAGGAGGAAAGATGTGGCGCAACAAGAAAATTTGAAGGTTTTCAAGAAACTTTGCCTCTCTAAAGAAAGTCATAGCAATTACTTGTATTCCAGCCCACATTCATTTAGAAAGCTAATCAAGATGAGGTTGTTTCTCAAGCCAGTCACTGAAAATTGCTCACTCACCCTTGTGTGATTAGAGTCCAAAGTCCATGTTTGAATGGGAGACTCTTCCCTCAGAAGATGGATAAAAGAACAAACTGAACCCTATCCTCATGGGAGGGATCTCCCTACATAGAAGCTGTCACCACATCTTCTGCTTCCAGATGAGATATTCCTCATTTGCCAACCCTATATCTCTCATCATATCTTCATGGCACTGGCTCTGTAATAGTCAGAGTACTAACATGCCAATCAGAAAAGTGTTGACAGTAAAGACAGCTGCACTCTCATGCTGAGAAAAGACAGAGTCCCTAGGAGCTTAAAATCACTGAACTGTTATCATTCATTCCCACGTGGGACTGAGTTAAATGTCTGGTGAGATGTGGGAACGAGGTGCGGTGGCACACACCTTTAATCCCAGCACTTAGGAGGCAGAGGCAGGTGGATCACAGTGAGAGGGAATGAATTTTTGAATGGTGTGGGCTTTTGAACCTTCAAAGTCCAACCCCAGTGACACACCTTCTCCAACAAGGCCACACCTCCTATCCTTCCCAAACAGTTCCATCAACTGGGGATCAATCATTCAGATATATGAGCTTATAGGGTCATTCTCATTCAAACTACCATATATACCAAGATTTATTCAAAATAAATGAATATATAGCTCTTAATGTTTGCTTCTAATTTCTAATTAAAGATGAACAGTAATAATGAGCATATTAAAAAAAAATTGGGGCATGTGCTGATACGTTAGGAGGGTAAAGGATTCTCAATGTTTGAGAATTGCCATTGTAGAATAACAGTAACAGCTGGAGGAAAAGGGCCACAGGATGTTCCTGAAGTTTGGGAAAACAGACCATAAAAGACATGGAAAATAATATTTTTGTTTTCTTTAGATTTCTCTAATTCCAATTTCTAACTCTCTGTTTGTACTCAGAGACTACTATATCTGATGTTTATAGATGAGGAAGACAGGGAAATAGGTAGAAAATGCATTAGAATGCATCTGAAGCTTTCTTCTTGGACTCCAACTCAGCTCCAGATAGTGCCTCAATGTTTATGGTGATGAGCACTGAGCATTGAGCATAGCACATTCTCACCATATCATAGGGAGGTTTGTCTGCTGACCAAAAAGCCTCCTACTGGGCTGAGAGATAGTGCAGTGGGTAGAGAGTTTGCTGTGCACATGTGAGAACCGAAATTTAGTTCCCCAAGAATCAGCTGAGGTAGCACTCTTCTGCCATGCCAGCACTCCTAAGAGGAGGAAGGTAGAGGCCGGAGGTGCTCTGAAGTTCACTGTCCAGCCAGCCTGGAGCCTGAAGGTGTGAGTGACAAAGAAATTCCATCTTAAAGAGACAGAAGGAAGGTGTAGAGTGACATCCAAGCCTGGCCTCTGATTTCCACATGCATGTTTATACTCACACATGCATCACACACTCACACACACACACACACACACACACACACACACACACACGCAGATACATCCAATTGTAGCATTTAATCAACACCTACATTCTGTATTGACTCCTACAGTGCAAAGACCAACATTTAAAACCTATATTTGGCTGAAGTTTATAATAACCTAGGTTCTTAAAAATGGAAGCAACTTCCTTTTGAAAAGCAAGAGTTGCCAAATTCTCAAATAATGATGTATATACAATCATTTCAATTAACATGTTAAAGAAAAGCCACAGGGAAGGTCAAAAATGATAAAACTTAGCCTGGCTTGGGAATGAGGCCTCTTTGCTTCAAATAGAATATTGAGAACCTTGAATTTGTTTACCTTTTATGAGCAGGGATAAGTGTCATTAATAGCAGTGTCCCGCATCATTAGAAGATGCTAAGAATATTCTTTTACAAACCTTTAAAGCTTACTTGGTCTTTGGTCACCTTGCTCTCTCTGGGTGGCCTGAGCAAACTAATTCTGGGATTTCTGTTTCTACAGAGCCATAAAAAGACGCTAATGAGCATGCCCACGGGAGCAGTGGGAACCAGGACGCTAAAGAAGGAGAAGGCTGGCTCTGAAAAATTTCTGGAATGGGCATCCGAGATTTCAGATGCTGCAGAGACCTCGCCTAGCAGGACGAGACACTTTGCAAACTGTGTCCTCTCCTGCTTGGACAGCTTCCAGGAGCAAACCGCTGCTGTTGACATGCAAGTAGACCTACCATCCAGCCTTGGGCCCCTCAGTCTCAGCCTCCAGGACCTGGAGGCGATTTCCTGGTCAGACCCGAAGCACACAGACCCCCTTATGAGGTTTTCCATGCCACCTCTCTGGGCAGCTCTGGCAGGCCAGCATGACTCCCTTGGGCTGCATAATTAGCAGGCCTCCAGTCACCAGGCCTGGTATGCTGTGGTTGCCCCCAGCCCCCTTCTCGGTGGCGCCACTTCTGCTCTGCTGTGCACACAACCCGCCCTTCCTCTCTCCCACCCCCGTGCCACCTCACCAAGTGTGGGTCCCCACACTCAGCACTGCAGCTCCACTCCAGGCCACCCTCACCCTGACATGTTTCCTAATCTGCTGGCTGGCATAAGCAAAGGGGGTCTGTAGGGTTCTACTGTCACCATCTCGGAGCCAAACTGTTTTCAACTCATTTAGAGACTTCCCAAGCCAGGATGGAAAGAGAGGCCTAAAGAACTCAAGAAACCCCCGTGTGTCAACTTGAAGTGCCGTCTCTCGGTTCACATCTATCAATGGAAGGTCGGGTCTTGGGAGATCATCTAGTCCTGCCTTTCGAGGGACCATCTGCCTGCAGGGGTCTGACACACAGTTTCCCCCGTACTAATATACAGCATCCAGTTGCCTACTTCAAAATGAACTCAGAGAGCAAATATTGAATCTTGATGGGTAACGGGAACATTCTATGCCTGCCTCCTTGCCACTCAGGGCCCCTCCTCTCAGGCCACACTGACACCTTCCTCCCAGCCAAACCCACTCGATGCCTTCTTTGAGCAAGCCTGCCAAGAGCCAGAGATGCACACCAGTTGCTGGGCTTTCCATTTTAAGGACTAGGCGCTGGGGAATACTCCCTTTGTGTGCCAAAGTGCACGTTCAGCTTCAGCAAGGGAAAGGATTTTTTTTCAAACATAATAAAAAAAAGTTCTATGACTTTAATTAAATGCACTTATTAAAAAGGGTGAAATATTTGGAGTGGCTGTTTCTGTGCTGGAGGCACATTGATTTTCCAGCATGCTGGAGAGTGTCTGCATCCGCCTGCTCTAGGCCATTTTTAATGCACAAATAAATCCGCACCTGACGTGCTGACAGATTATTATGCAGTGTGGCAGCCAACAAAAGTAAACACAGGGGCAAGTTTTAACCTCTTGCAGGCCCATCGCTTCCCCACTGGGCCCAGTTTAGGTGTATATACAGGACCATCGCTGGCAAAGCCTTTTCTTACACTTGGGCATCTTCCTGTTCTGGAGCCCATGCCCAGAACTAGGAGGCTACCCTCCTACCAGGCTGTCCACAGGGCAGCATCAGCAACAGGGTAAGAGACTGAGGGAGGGAACAAAGAGGAAGATGGACAACACATGGTGTTTCCTAAGCCCCCTGCCTTCCATCCTGTTTATAAGTACCCAAGATCCACAGGCTCCCACACTGCAGGCCATCACAATCTGCCAGCACAGCCCACTTAACCAATCTCCAGACACCAGAGCTCGCTTAGTGGATGGGAGAGTCTGTCTGGCCAGGTGATTCTGTTAGCTCTAGCCAATATGAAAGAGACAGCACAGCCACCAGAGAGCCAGCAGAGAAATGAGCAGTAAAAGTAGTACAGGCTGAAGGCTTTTGCTGACATTGAGGATAGAAGTTCTTAGCTCTCACTGCTCTGCTTAGATAGTGTTATCAAAGCAATGCCCCTGGGGAATACACAGGCTGCAACAGTCTAGGGTTCAGGCTGGGCTGGACTTGACTGGCTGTGGGCCAGTGGAGCTCACTTAGGCTGTTGCCCCATCTTCTGTTTAGGGCCTAGGTTCCTCATCTGTATAATGTCCTCAGCTGAGGGTGGGGTGAACAGAGGCCAAAATGGAGTTCTGCTCTCCACCAGTCTATCAACCATCTCCACCACTGCAGCTAAGATCAGGATGCTACATATCTGCAAATACCAAGAGCTATTGTTGTCATAATTGATGGGGTGTTTGCCACAGCATGTGCACAAAGCTAAGTGCTTTAATCCATTATCTCCTTTTATCGCTGAATTCCCCAGGGCACAGATCATTAGTCCATTTGTCATTAGGACTAATTTGAACAAGCAGTTCATGGAAGCACTTATGGTCAACTGTGCCTCGTCATTCCAAATTCCCTCACCAGCTTCATCATCTTCAGTTTCCAGATGAGGAAAATGATTTCCAAGCAATCCAGTTCATGAGTCAAAAGAAGAAAAAGACACAATTTACTAAAATGAACCACATCAGTTCAATTATAAAGGGGATCAATTAAGAACATGTAAAAAATATTTTTTCCACTATAGATAAATTTGGGAATACATAAATTTAAGTTTGAAAACAAAAAGACATATTTGGCACAATGAAATGTGATCAAACAAACAGCAAAATTCCTATAGTGGGGCCTGCCCCTAGAATCTGGGAGAGAAGTGTTGGTACATGTTTTATATCACAAGCTTCTCTCCCATTTTACCTCTTGGTGGTTGGGTTAAATTCACCCTTGTATATACATGTTTGCATGTCTGGTATATGCAGATATGCACATGTATTCATATGCATGTTGAGGCTCAAAGGTCAATGTCAGATGTCATCCTCAACTGCTTTCCACCTTTAAAAAACAAACAAACAAACAAACAAACAAAAAAACCCAGGGTCTTTTTAGCAGGCATGGCAGGGATATTTCAATCTCTGTCTTCCCAGTACTGGAGTTACAAGAAAGCCCCTACTTGCTTCTCATGTAGGTGGTAAAGATCTAAACTTAAGTTCTCATGCTTGTATGGTAAACACCATAGTGACAAAGGGACTTCCTCAGCCCCTAATTTTGCCGTTCTTTGCCAGTTGTAAATGTTTAGGTTGCAGCAAAGAGAATATGTTTAGCTGTAAGTTTTCCTACCACCAGGCAGAAGAATAGTTAATCATTGCCAGACAGATCATGTTTCCTGTGGATATCTGCTAATCACATGAATTTGGGGAAGGTCTTATTATCTGCAACAGAACTGACTCCCTTACTGGGCATGAAAATGCAAAGTCTTTCTAGTGCCAGACTCCCTTGCAGCTAGAACAAAGCACCAGGCCCAGATTCTCCCAGGAGATCATGACTATGCCCAACTTTGAGCTTGAAACAGCAACACAAAGCAACAGAAGTACCAAGAGACACACTCTGGTGAGTGTGGAATAGTGGCACACCTTCTGATTTAAGGCTATTACAAATGTCATCTCCTGACCAGCTTTACAGTGTCCCTGTTTTCAGGGCCTCCAAATTTCATTTTCTTATTCTCGCAGAAATGTTGGGCTGTGCCATCTGATTTCTATTATCTCACTTTTGGCCTAATTAGCATAGGTGGTTACAGTTGCATGTATGCAAAAAGTCAGATGAATGTGGATTCTGTACAAAACTCCCAGCCTTGAAACCCAGATCTTACAATGCTAAACTTCTTCAGTGGGTTTGATTGTTGTTATGTTTTCTTTTTATTACCTTTAATATTTTATTGCAATAAAATCTACAATAGAAAATATATATTTCATGAGAGGAGAAGTCACTGAATTTTCAAAAAATAAAAACTATGCAAACAGAACTCATACAGTTCTGGATTTACTTCTAATTGCCCCCAAACCCATTTCCTGTTCACTGACATTATCACCTACCAAAGACAGCCACTCTTTGACATCATAGATCAACTTTGCCAGTTCTGAAATGCATGTGGTAACACTGGCTCATGAGGCCCAGGAGCTTCTTCTCTGTTTACCTGTCACTCACAACGTTACCCTTAGGAAATTCATCTGTTTGGGTTGCATGCACCTGTAACATCTCTGTTTTTATTGCTATCACAGTATTTTGCTGTGAATAAATATACTACAGTTGTTTTTATTCATTCCACTACTTATAGCAATTTTTAATTGGGGCTACTACAAAAAGGGGCTATAGCATTGTAGAGTATATATTTTAGTGAAATGTGAATGAATCTGCAAAATGTGTGTGTTCATGCTAGTGTGTGTATGTACACAAGTGGGCATGTATGCACATGCATCTAGAGGTCAGAGGTCAACCTAAAATATTATTCCTCCGCAGCCTTCCACCTTGTTTTATAAGACAGGTCTCTCATTGGCCAAGATGTCACCAATTAGGCTAGGCTAGCTGAGGATTCAGCTGTCTCACCCTCCCAATGCCGGGATTACAAGTGTGTAGCACACTAGTTTTTTGTTTGTTTTTATCTCATTTTGTTTTCATTTTTTTCCCTGGTTTTTTGGTGACTAAACAGAGGTCCTCATGCTTACATCCTTCTGAGCGCACCATCTTCCCAGCTCTATGCATGAGTGTTTCCTGGTGTTTATTATTTAAGCATCTTTAGCAACACAGCCATGCTTCACACAGAGCAGCATACTGTCAGAGGAAAGAAACCAGGTCCAGAGGCCCAACCACATCAACGTTATAAGACACAAGCAAAAGGTCTTCCAATGTGGCAGGGTCCATTAGAAGAAATCCTTAACTGAACATCTAGGTGTAGGATATGAGCCAGGAAAATGAGAGAAGAATAGGGTAGCCAAACCTTCCTGTGGAGGCCTTTTCCTATCTCCTAAACCAATTCCCCTTCTGAGGTGTTAGGAAGAGCTAGGTATTTGGCATTTTGCAAACAGTTTGACCTGGGCTAAATGATTACTGGTGGGTCACTTTGAAAGTCAAGGGCACAGCTGGAATAAGACTTCTGAACTCTTGACCCTTAACCCAGCAGCAGAAACTCACATTCTTCCCAGAAACAATGACCCCAGGGAAACAGCAGTTATGTACCCATGTTTTACCCCACAAACCCATATGCCACACTCATAGCCGGCTAGAGAGGATGGCTCACACTCAGAATCATGGTCCTAAATGCCTTATGGGTCAGAAAAGTTAAACCAGACTGAGACCCAGCCACAGAAAGCAGGGATGGGGAGTAGGGAGGAGCTGAATAAATCGAGGCCGAATGTCCTGTCTTAAGAAGACATTTATTTTTCAGTCTGCTGATTTTTGCCATATGGGGAAAGAGAAACTCATTGTTGCCAGATTTTCTGACTTTTCAGGAGAAGCTGAGAAACTGGACTTTTAATGATCTATTGCAAAATGCAATATTGGTGGCTGACTTGAGGAGGTGAGACACTGGGGCGGCTGTCCCTAGAGATGCCCTTACTCATACCTGAGCATTTCTTACTCCCACACCAACCCAGGCACCTCTCCTTCGGCTAACCCCTGTGCTTAAGATCTACTCTAAAAAATGTCTTATAATAAACTCAAAATCTGTTGTTGGTGGGCTTTTTTTTTTTTTTTAAGTGAAACAGTGACTGTTATTAGCCATTCAAAACACAGGTTACTTCTAAGCCACTAGTTAACGACTGCTCATGTAAAAAGGCCTAGAATTTTAGATTTACAAGAGAGGTCTTTTACATGGCAAAGCGCATGCAAAAATGCAAATGAAGAATTGTCAGCTCCAGAGAACAAGAGAACAGACCCCATCTCCCCCCTCCTCACATGAGAAACCCTTCCACATCTACATACAGCCTTTACTGGAACCCTGACAAAGTCATTGCTCCATGTGAGACTCTTAAAGTCATAAACACCACAGACTAGGTACCTCCAGCTTGAAGGAAACCAAATCTCTGTGTTCTTTTCTTTACATCTGGCAATCATGTCCTACAGTTATTGTAAGTCATGGCTTGGTCCCCAGCCTTACTTACCACAGCACAATGGTAGGTCCCCTTTACCTGGAGCAGCCAAGAAATTAGATGACAATTTAGACAACAAAGAAGTTATGGAGAACTTTCCTTTGACACACACGCTTCTTACTCTGCCAACTCTCCAACTATGTTAGGCTAAGCTGGTTGCTATGGCATAGATGGGGGCATTTAACTCTCTTGTTATAGTCACTAGCTCTGAAATTCAGAGTACCTACTTCACCCACAGGGGCAGCCTATCATCTGGTGACTATAACAAACATTCAATAAATTAATACTGTAAGTGCTCAATAAACATCAGCTGTGTAGCAGATAACGCGATATCGTGAATCCCTGCGTTCTTACGAAAGTCTTGTGAGGTTAAACGAAGCATCTTGGGTAGTTAAGGAACCACCCAAGAGGTTACCGAGTTCACCTCAAAAAGCTTCAGTGAGGATGTGGGGACAGGTGGGGGCATGGTGAGCTGTAACAGTGGACAGGGCACAGGACATTGCTGACACAGAGGCTCAGTAGCTGAGCCAGGCAGAACTCCTACCAGCCAAAGTCAACAGCACCCCAGTGCTTAATCAAGACCCATGCTCCAGAAAGTCTGCCTCTAGAGTCCTGCCATCCCTTGACATCCATGCAGCAGTCTCAAAGCTGGTAACAGTACTATGTAGACAGTTTCCCGATCAGTCCTTTGGGCAAGGACTGGAGTATGGCTTGGTGGGACAGCATTTAGCTGGAATGCACAATGCCCTGTGAGTTCCAACTCCAGTGCTACAGGACAAGAATGTCAACATGTAGAGAACAGATCAAGATCTGAAATATAATATAGTCTCTCCCTAGCAGAGCAGTAAAGCCCTTAAGATATAATGCCCACAGATACAACACCAGACTCAGTTTTCTAGGGAATTACTAAGAAATGAGAAGGGAGGGAGGGAGCGGGTAGAGACATCTTTAAAGAAAGAGAATCAATCAACCAAGAGAAGCCTCAAGTGTCTAATAAATAGCATATAGAGTCAGAGTGGAGCACCAGGAATATTATCATAACACGTATCCAAAGAGGTCCCAAGGAGGAAGTAGGCATTCCAGGCTCAGTCTCATCCATAGCAGCAGCAGCAGAACAAAAGGAAAGAGTATGCAGAGGTGAGGAGAAACAGCAAACTGCAGAGATGCCGAGGCCACCCTGGCGATCAAGCCAGACTTGTGCAGACCAGGCCGGGCTAAGGAAAGCTTCCATCTAGACCAGCAGCTCTCAACCTATGGATCTCAACCTCTATAGGGGTCGCATATCAGACATCCTGCATATCATCTACATTATGATCCACAGCAGTAGCAAAATTATAGCTATGAAGTAGCAATGAAATAGTGTTATGGTTGGGAGGGGATCACCACAACACAAGAAAATGTATTAAATGGTTGCCGCATTAGGAAAGTTGAGAACCACTGCTCCAGACACAAGGAAGTCCCATCTCCCTGCCTTGTAGTTGGCAGGAATCCCTGGGCACTGAGTACAGCGGAGATAGAAGTGGTGATTTTGGGAGCAGACAGGCCACAGGAGGGTAGGTGGGGCAAGCAGTTGGTGAGACGTTCCCTTACCAAGCCAGGCATGAGTAAGAGCCTCCATGAGGTAGTGGTATTGGAAATAGCCACCAAGCCCTGCCAATTCCCTCTCAATACCCTTTCTTGTGCTGGATTGGGTGGGATGCCATGGTAAGAGCCAGAGGATGGAGGAAGGGTAGAATTTTGCTTTGCAGTCTGATAATCAGAATGTGTGATAGCGCTATAAATGAAAGTTGAGGTGGGGAAGTATCACTTATAACAGACACGGCCAAGGAAAGGCAAAAATGGATGGAGAAGTGAGGGCTGCCAGCTAGAAACAACCTCATCACAAAGGTGAGTCCTCCTGCTTCAGCCAAGTGTCAGGAGATGAAGCACTGGTGATAGTGTTGGCTCTCAGCAACAGTCCACAGCCTAAGTCACAGGGGGATTTAGAAGCTGTGTCAAGCTATACCACTATAGGGACTGCACAGAGAGAACAAGCAGGAACAGAATAGCCTTGAAATGATAAGGACACTGGCAACCCCTACATCCAACCTCGGGGTACCCATGCCTGGCTCATAGCTGACAGCTAAATGAACAATCGTCAGGATGCTTGGTGATCGATTTGATATTGATGCATCCTAGAGAGGGCCATCCAAGCTCATTGATTCCTGAAAGCTGTCCCAAGGACTCTTAAACTTCTGCATCTGGAGATGTCCTTATAAATTTGACCCAAATTCCCAAGACTTTCCTCCCATCCAGTGGATGGATAACAGCTGGTTGCTATCACAACAGTGGGAACAATACACCTTCCTCAGCATCCCTCTATCCATTCATAAAGAAGGGCTCTACAGTTGATTTTCAAGTTCTTCTAGTGAGGTCCCTTTTGCTTCATAAGAATCTCTTAGGGACCCTGAGAGAACAAAGATTCTGAGACCACTAGTCTGCCATGAAGCTAGAGAGTCTGCCCTGGTACAAGCTCCAGATGCAGGGGCCACCCTTGCCCCAGGGACCACACTTTGCAAGGCTCCTACCATCGTTTTATAGACCAGGGGAACGAGTACAGCTGAGGAAGGTTCATTCACAGCTGAGCCCTGGATCAGAGCGGGGACTCCCCACTAAGGGGTGGACCAGCATGCAGAAGGCCCTACTTGGTTTTAGAAACCCAAAGCTCTAGCCATGGCTCTACAGGCACCTCTGGTCAGGGAACTGTGATACAATCAACCAAGGACAAAAGTTAAAATGCAGCCCCCACCAAGGCTTTCCCACTGGATGAAGACTACTGTAGTGGCCTTGGCTGGCACAGATCTACGGGTAACTTGAAAGCACTCCATAGATGATTCTGATGTATGGCTGGGCTAGATATTATACATTCAGAATAGATGGGAGGCTATGACCCTGATGGGAAGATTCAGAAATAAAGACACTAGTTAGACAGTATTTACAAAGGGGGAAAGAAGATCCATGTTTCCAGAACTATCAGTGACACAAATTTCACAGCGCTTTCTAGTAAATGTTAGTATTATTTTCATTTAATAGAACAAGAAACTGAGGTATGGGGCAACCACATAGCTTGCCAAAAGACACACTCCCAGTAAGATGCTGAACTGAGTTAGAATCCAGTTAGTTAGCTTCAGTCCCACATCTTACTGTGATCTAGGTCTAAAATAAAGGTTCCAGACAACTTAGACCATGTGCTGAGAGCAATACATTCAAGCAGAAACCATGTGACCCTAGACTAGTGTGTTCCTGGGGTGGGAGGGAGAATGGCAAGGGGCAGTAGGAGATGTCCTGAGTTGACTCTGGGAAACCCTGAGCTAATTGATATCAGAGAGAATTTACCAGCAAGCACAGCAGACATATCTTCAAGAGGGTCTTGGATTTTCTAATGTTCTCCAAATGCACTTACAGGATCATTTGTACAAGTGTGCATCTCAAGGCACAGTAATGGGTCCAGGAAACTAACTCCCTTTGTAAAATGCAGGCTCAGAGCTTAGGGTCTCAAACATTCACCCACTCTAGCAACAGCTAATGGAGGATCTTATGAGCCTGAGGACCTGCATTTCCAACGAGCCTCCCCAAGGATGTGTGGTACAGTGTTGGCATAGCATAGTATTGGCTGAATGCCCCACTTCACCTCCCCAGACCAGCTCAGCATCCCCTGGAGAGCAGCCCTATGTAAATTTCTGCTTACCTTCCCCAACCTGGTTAGAGTCCACATATTGCCAGTCCCAGCCCAGGCCCTCAGGGACCCCAGATCCTGCTAGGGCAACCTCCGTCTCTGGGTCTGGACCCAACCTTGTTAACAGACTCTAGCCTTAGCATGGGAATGCCCTCATTGGAACGACAAGTACAAGGCATGGCACCTTCATCCCTGGCCGCCCCAGCTGCTGAGCATCAGCGGAGGGAGGCCAAAGGAGGATAAATAGGGAGTGAGAAGGCCCCGTGAGGTCTTGTGACCGACTGGGCCTCCTGGTGCCGCCGAGGTGGCAGTGCCAGCGCACAGTGCTGAAATGCTTGGCCCGTCTCCGGAGCAAACACCCAATCCAAACAGGCCCGAGTGTGTCTCTGAACAGACTGTGTAAATAAGGGGGGGAAGAGGGGAAAAAAAAACCCAACTGGCCACAGATCCCGCTTTCAAACACGTCGAAACAAAATAATCCCTCTCTCACTTGTTCACTCCCCCCTTCTTGCTGCCTTTTTTTTTTTTTTTTTTTTTTTTTTTTTTTAATTTCCCCTGGTGCTGAGGCCTCCGTGGAGCCAGGCTGGCGGCGTGTTAGAGCCTGCAGCCTACCTGTCCTGCATAGGAATGAAGGCTGCAGGACTCACATGAGCTCCCCTCCCTGGAGGGCGTACAGCTACCACACTGGGAGTCCAGGAAGCAGAGCAGAAGCTGTTCTCAGAGGCACTGAGCAGGGACCTCCATGAGGGACAGGGACGAAGCTGCATGAGAGATTGTGCAATGAACCTGGCTTGGATCAGGCTGCCCCTTCTTCCTGAGAACCACCCCTAACAGCAGGTCCAGGACATAGAGTCACCATCTCCCGCATCACCCCCCAGAACAGAGCTAGGGCTGAGAAGAACGGCCCTGGAGAACTCATCTTGAGCAACTTGGTCTGAAGGTGTCTCCAGCTCCACATGTGTGTACAGACAAGGGGGCAACTCGCTGTGGTTTGTTTCTGGTTTTGTAGAACTTTCAACAGGCAGGGTAGGGTGTAGGGTGCTGTACACATGAGTCATTCTGGGGTTAGGACCATTCGCCCATTCTCTCTCTCTCTCTCTCTCTCTCTCTCTCTCTCTCTCTCTCTCTCTCTCTCTCTCTCTCTCCCTCTCTCTCTCTGCAAGTCGAAACAATTGAGTTGTCTTCTCCAGCTCTTGCCAACATTTCTTACTCAACCTTGGATCCAGAGGGTGCTAGGAGGGAAGGCCAGGGCGGGGAATCCAGACAGCTCTCGGCTCCACACCAGGTCCGGTTGTTAGAACAGCTCTTCGTTTCCCTAAGCCTAAAGGGAAGTGAGGCCTGGTTTAGAGAGTCCAAGGAGGCTCCAGGAAAGTGAACTGAGCATTGCTGGGGGGCAGGACCAACGGCAGGGTGGCCTGGCTCCCATCCACTGGCCAGCTCCCTCTTTCTCTGTCTCTGCCACATAGGCAACAACTCTATAGGCACTGGTGGGCATGATGATCATTCATAAACATTTCACCAAGAAGAGACCAGACACAGCAAGCAAAGTAAGCCCCATAGGGCCAGGCTAGGCATCAAATCCTTGCAAACTCTCAAGTATTGTAATGTTACTGAAAAACATCAGTTAGAAAAACCTGCCTGGAATGATCTGGGTCCCTGGGAAAAGCCAGTGATAACAGCTGGAATGGAATTCATACTTCCTTTCCAAACTGTTTTTAAAGGGGGTGGGGTGATAGTCTGTAAAGGCTTAGAATGCTCACAGTATAAGCATATGGACCTCAGTTCCACTCCTAGAACCCCCATTAGAAAAGTCAAGCATGGTGCAAGTACTTGTAATCTCAGGAGTAGGGATTTAGGGACAGATAGACCCATGGGGCTAGCTGGACAGACTGAATCCCAGGCCCAAGTGAGAGACCTGTCTAGAAAAGCAATGTGGACAGCCCCCAAGGAATGACACCCAGGGTTGACTCTGGCCTCTATATACACACATTTATCCAAACACACACACTTTTAATTTAAAATCTTATTCTAACCTCCACGATATATCATGTCTATGTAATTCACAGCTGCCAACTTGGAAAGAGTGGAGAACCCTCAGAGCTAGGCAAGGTAGCTCAAGAACTGAGTAAGTAATTGGCGCCTAGTAATTGCCCTAAAAGATATGCCTACTCAGCCCCCGGGGTTTTGCAGAGGGATCTGATGGCTTCTTAAAAAAAAAATCAGACACACAGCTGCACTCATATCTCGCAAGTCTACTCCGAGTTCCCTACCCAGAGGTCACAAATACATGCATGTCTGTGACAAGCTCTGTTCAATAACACTTATGATGACTTTATTCAAAATAGCTCAGACATGAAAATGGGTCAAGTCATAAGATGAAATGTGACTCAGGAGATGCAAGAAGTCACCTTTTGCTCTGTGCAACAACATGGAGACTCAAAAGTTTCCTGCAAAGTGAACCAGGGCCACAGAGAAATACAATTCTCTCCCTATGTGAGACAGGCACAATCCAAGGGCCCCATGTGGGCATGCAAAACTGGTGTGACATTAAACTCTTTTATTCCAAACTTTCCCCTACATATGCCTAACTATGATACAGCGGAATATATTAATTAGACTTGTAAGATCTTAACCACAGTAATTAATAGTAAAATGGAAAATTATACCAGAGTATAATCAAAGTTATTCAAGCCTATGAATCATTTATTTCTGAAATTTTCCAGGTAATCATTTTAAACTGCTATGAGCCAAGTCCATAAAAGTGAAATGGTGGATGAGAGTTGGGGGTTATCACATACATGATTTGGTGCCGTTAATAGGAAATTCCCTTAGAATAGTACAACTAATCTACATAGAAAAAAAAATCCAAAGAGTAAGGTCATCACGAGAGGAAAGACGGAGTGGAAACTGCCAAGGCGAGTGGCATCGGCTGTAGCCACCAGAGATCTGAGGTCTGCTGCCATGCGGTGCATGCAAATGCTACCTTTAAAAACATGTGCAAGCAACTCTAGGGTTCTAGCAGCGCGTGGATGGAAACAGGCAGGCTACGTTGAGGAGATCACATAGGTTTAGAGCAGACAAATGGGAATGGACAGAGCCGAGCCTGGGGATCAGGCTGGGTGAGCCAAGCATAGAATTAAAAAGAAAAACAGGCTTGTGGAATCTTTGTGGCAGGGAGCGGGGTGCGAGATACAAATTTTTTCAGCTTTTCTACATATTTGTAACTTTCTAAACTAGAAACCTGGAGGCTGGGGTTTGATTAAAAGACCCTGACTAAAGACCCTGACTTATTGAACAAAGGGGAAGAGAGATAGGTGATGACTCCTTCCAACTTCAGGTCTTCCACACACACGTGCACACCTGCAAACACACACACAAACACATGCACACCTGCAAATACACACACACACACAACACTAAATAAGCTATAAATAAATATAATATTAAGAATGGAGGGCTAGGTGAACATCCAAAACAGACTCTTGGAATGGTGTTGTGAAGGGCATTATCCAGGCTATTGACACAGACTGCAGGTTACAGACAGAGAGGGTTTGGGCAGTGAAGAGGCATCTGAGGCCAACTCTGCACTCACAGAGCTGGAGCCAAACTGCCATGTGGAGAGATTCACCATGGAGCCCGAGTGAAGGCCATCTGCATCACTTACCCTGGCCAACATCTTCCAGTTCCAAGGGATCAAGCGCTTTGAGACCCTGAAAAGACTCACACTAAATAGTATCTCCATGAGTTAAGTGTGAATGCATCAGAAACAAATGTTTCCCAGCACACAGCCAGGCCCGAAACAAACAAACAGAAAAGGAAGGAGGACACGACGGCAGCTCCAAAGGCAGCAGGTCCTGCTGCTCCACTCCACGAAAGGAACCTTTGGAAGATCCTTGATGGATTTACAGATCTCCATCACAGACAGCTAGGGCTTCTGGGTCCAGCTCTTTAAAATTCAAATGACACTGAAAAATATTTCCTCTCCTGGAAAGCAGAGGGAGAGGAAACCTTTGAAGCCCTCCAAGTTATTTAATTATTTCTTCTCTCCAAAGGTAAGGCGGTATATTTTTAACCAGTATTAAATAAACATTTTTCCTAAATGGTATGTTCAAAGCCTTCAGGCCTCTGATGTTGGTTTGGGGTTCTGTTTTGTTTTGTGTAGAATGAGTAAAGACAGTGCTTTTTCTTGCTCAGTGTTCTAAAATCACTGGACACAGACTCTAGAGAGCGACAGATGGGCTCTGTGTGGCCTACTTGAGGACCGACACAGGTGGCCTGGGATCCAGATCCACCTGCAAGGCATTGTGTTCACCAACCCAGGGCAGCAGCTGTGCTGAGGGTGTGAGTTCATGGGAACAGCTCTCATTTGATGGCAATGGCTACCTCCTTGGGGACACTCAGTGACTCATCCTGTCCTCAGAAGTAAGGAAGAGCAAGAACCTGTGAAGTCAATGGCTTCTGTGCAAAGACCCAGGAGAACAAACAAACACTCCTGAAGGATTTTCCCTAACTCACATAATTTGGAAATCAGTCTACACAGGCACAATCCAGGAAGATCACTTGGGCATGAACATGGCTGAAATAGGAAGACAATGATTCTCAAATACTCCACACTTGGTAACATACACCCCCCCAAAAAAAAGCATTAAGAAAATTATCAAAAGAAAGAATTCACACATTGTCAGATAGGACCAGCAATTTCAGAAAACCTGTGCTCTAAGTAAGACATGTCAAATACCAGGTTCTGTTAGAGAGAGAGGCCACAGGCCTTCCCCCATGTAGCTTACGTATGTATGAAGTACTATATTGCCTCATTTAGTTCTGCCAATAGTCTTATGAGATCATTAAACACATTTTACAGATTTTTTTTTTTTTAAGAAAATAAGCCACAGACACAATGATTGCCCAAGGGCATGCAGCTGGCAAGTGAGGACTTCAGACCAGCTCTCTCCCATTCATTCCAAAGTCCATGCTCTTGATCGAAGCCTATCTGGCCAGTTTGGCTGCACCCAGGAAGGTAGACTTAACTATAATGAACCCAGAAAGTCTGATGGAGACAGGGTCTAGTCACCAAAGGACCACAAGGTTCTGTTCTGTATGTCACTTTCTTCTTCCAAAATCAGGCACTTTTTTGACTTTTGTTAGCATGAAATAATTCTCATTATAAAATAGAAAACTAAAGTTAGCACCCATAGGCAATTGGCTAACCTTTTTTTAATAACCTTTCCAAAATAGAAGTGCTTGTCACCTTTCTGTCTTTAACTTTTTATTAGGGAATAATTTTAGATTAAAAGAAAAGCTGCAAAATTATTTTTTTTTAAACTTTCTATGCTTCTACCCATCTTTTTTAGCTTGTGTCAACTATTTATATAATTCCAAAGAAATGAATAGAAACAGGGGCTAGACAGATAGGTCAGTGGTTAAACACACTCTTGTTAAGGACTGGGGTTTGGTTACCAGCCACTATGGTAGCTCACAGCCACCTGTAACTCCACTTCCAAAGGATCCTCCTCAGGTGCTATGCACATGTGGTACACAGACATGGTGCATACAAGACACTGTACACACACATACACACACACACACACACACACACAAAATTAAGATATATTTTACAGTGAAATTACACTACAGATTTTATTTGAAGCCTAATTTCCCCCATTTACTTCTTTATCCTATCTCACACTCTAATTTGGAGTTCAATAGAGTTGATACCTACTATTTTTAGGCAAATTGCACTGAAGAGTGCATCAAAGATACATCTCTATGTCAAAAAACATAAATGCATAGCCTGACTTTTAGTGGCTTCCTGACACTCCACTGTGTGGATGGGTGGTCCTCTCCTCCTGACTGCTATTTCCTTTGCCTTCATCCTTCAGTGTTGGAAAAAATGGACAAACTCCCCATCAGGGTGTGTGACCAATCCATCACTTACGGTACCACACATACCTCTTCCAGCTTACATCTTGTCATTTACTTTACCACTGTCTCCTCCAGAAGTCTGGACCCATTTGCCTTCCCAGCAGATGATGGTGCTGGATTCACCTTGGACAGGGGACAGCCTCCCTGTGCTCCTTGAGTGAGATTAGCATAAACCAGAAGGAGCTAATGGACTTGTGGGACAATCATGTCCCCCACAAACAGACTGATTGATTCAAACCACTGCCTAGAAATTAAACTTCCACTCTGTGGACTACAACTGGTACACGGTCTTTTCTCTGGGCCTGACAGATGGAGATCTTCAGGGCTTTGGTATTTCAATCACAGAATCACCCCTACTGAGATTAATTTCCTTCTCATCTCTCTGTAGTGTCTATAGAAACTCCCAGAAGGAAAAAAAGCCTTAAGCCAGCCCTGTTAATGTATGCAGCAAGGACAGAAGCATGTGACAGGCAGCAAAGTAGCATACATTTTTCTTTCTTTATTTTAATACCCAAAGAGGGGAGAGGCAAGGACAAGGGCAAAGGTCAAACTGATCCGTTGTCTAGAAGTAGCTTTAAGTGGCTATGAACCAACACCTGTCCAGCACACCACACTCTTCCTCCCAGGGCAGATCTCGTTTGTTCGGAGGCGCCTGTTCCATACAAACCACTTTGTCCCCATAGTCAGAAACGCACCCAATGCTATATATCTGGGTGACTGGCAAAGAGGTGGCTGGGAGGAGGGTGTAGAACCACTGAGCCATGCCCCATGCTGGGGAATTCTTATATGCCATTCTGGCCCACAGAAAGGAAAATAAAAAGAAAGAAAACAAGCTACTGGGCAGAGGGAATGCTCTTCCATGCCAAGCTCAGCTTGAATTAATACACAACACAACCTCTCAAAGCAGGACACTGCTCTAAACTAAAAGGCTTCAAGTGTAACCAATGAAGACCAGCATCAGGAAGTCGAGAATGTTCTAGAAGGAAAACGGCAGCCACATGAGATATTTTCTTCACTCTGGTGTTTGCAATCTTGTCACTCTGGTCAGGGCCACATTTTGGAGTCAATAGGGCAATCTCTTTGAAGTACATGGGTACTGATGTGAGTTCTGCATCCTCAGTAAGAACCATCCCCATGAGTTAGGGTTGGGTATCTCTGAGGGCCTCTGTGCTCTGCTATAGTGACTATTAGGACACATTCCAAGTTTGAATTCTGCCCAGAGACCTCAGGAGGATCTGCCTTCTCAAGAGAAAAAGCTAATTGGTTACAAGGACATCTGTCCAAAAGACAACCATGGCCCTCTCTTACAAGGTTCTCTGGCCACCACGGAAGAGAAGAAATCCAACACAGAGAATCTGTCTGGTGGCTTTCAGATCATAGAAGGAATGCTCTGGGATTTAGCACACAGCATATGACTTAAAGGTTACATGTAGAGCTGGGTGTAGAGTATAAACCTGTAATCCCAGTACTCAAGAAGCTGAGAAAAGAAGAACATGAGTCCAAGGCCACTACATAGAGAACCCCTATCTCAAAGCACACACACACACACACACACACATACACACACAATGGTAACTATGAGAAGTAATGGATGTATTGGTTATTTTAATTACAGTAATCATTTCACTATGTGAAATATTCTATGAATTCATATTCTATGAATGAATATATATTTATGGACACACATAAACATATATCATGCCATGTATATTCTATTTTGTCACATGTACTTTACTGCAGCTGTAAAAAGAAAAAAAATAAAAACAATACTGTTTTGGGTTGGCTGATGCGCAGCTTAGCAAGCATGAGCCCAGTGGGTCCTTGCAAAGAGAGGTAAACTCCTTAAACATCAGAGCTCCGTTCCCAACATCTCTTCTAGGGAGAAATGGTACACCTGTCTACATCTTATGAGTCTATCTGTTTTGACATTTATGTGATTCAGTGTTATCAATCAATATTGAAATGCAAGCGAGACTATAGTGTTCTGAATTTGTGGGAAAGAGAGCTCTGCCATGGGGAGAATCTGAACCAAGGGCCTTGCTCACTCATGCGAGTTTTGACCAAAACCACCAGCTGTCAATAGTGATGGTGGTGGTGGTGGTGGTGGTGGTGGTGGTGGTGGTGGTGTGTGTGTGTACCATTTTAATTACAGATAGTTGTCTATCTTCTCTGTCTGTATAAACTGTAAAAAAGTCCCCCGCCTGTAAATAAAAAAAAGCCACTGAAATCAAATACAACTTGCAAACACCCTGACACTGAAGAATAACCATAGTGTGACTGAGCCGCAGGGAACACCACTCCAAAAGACAAACTTCTTCATGGTGATGCAGATGGTAGGAAGGAAGACAGGAGCCAACAACTGCAGCAAGTTCCATGTAGGTCCCTAGAACAGTAGGACCTCATAGAAATGCTCGCAACTCAGGGTCCAGCAGATCACCCAGAATTCTTCTTGGGACCATGTCACAGGATAAGCAAGTACCCAACACTCAGGCTCTCGAGCTTTCTACTCCAGGATGTTGAAGACTCCAGGGTTGGCAGAACAACTGCTGAGAATACGATGGCTGGGATTCTTAGGAGGATACTTGTCTGGGTCCCCAAATCAGAGAACAAGAAGAGTTATTTAGAGACAGCCATGCTTCTGCCATTTGTAAACCATCACTATACATGTTGCCATCAGACTGTATATTTATCAATATAAATATCTGTGAGAAGACTCTAGCGTTTTTCTAACCTGGCTTGCTTGGTTCATCTGGTCTACCTGAGAACACTGAGGAAGTAGATGTGCCAAATACAGAAACGTGTTCTAGAAAGAAGTCCCACCTTCCCCCTTCTCTAAAGCTCTCCTGCTGGATAAAACTCGACTTGGGGTAGCCACCATATTTCCTATAGAGAAGAAAGAGGGAGGGGCCGCACTGTAGAAATGAGACCCTTACAAAGATAAATGCCAGAGTAGGCAAAACCGGTAAAGTAGCCCACAGGCTAGCAGTGTTGAAATAGCCAGGCAGAGGGAGCAACATGGGTGGTCCCCAGTTCAAAAGCTGCTTCCTAATCCCCTCTTTCTCTCCTCCCTGAAAATAAGTGGGGCAACTTACTTTCTGCTTGCTCCCACTGACCCTGGAGGTGAGCAGGGTAGGAGAGCATCTGTGTCAGATTATTCTGGAAGCAGCCTTCCTCACCTACCAAGGCCACCCTGCTGCAGATGACAATGTGAGCTGTGGGGAGCTCTGGGGTACTCAGTTCTTCTCCAGAGTGGGCTAAATTTGGCTGCTCACATTCACAGGTACCAGGTGGGTGGCATAAAGTTTAGCCATAGTAGGGGCAGGAGTCATTTATTCAATAGCTGAAGATCCTCTATTGGGGACATAATGTGGACTAAACCCAGTCACCTCCCCTGCATAGTAGTGGTGACTGCCATTAACCAAACAAACATAATAATAAATACAGAAGTTCAGGCGGGATGAACTCTCCAAGGGTTGGTTGGTCTGCACTACTAATCTGCAGTACAGGAAAGATAACAAACTCAAGACAGCCATGGTAGAGCTAGACTGGGCCAAAGAAACTCTTGATCTGCCCTTCACTCTGGATAAATTAAACCTCATTCTTGCCTGTAAAATGGGTCACCACAGAGAGACTTAGACACATTTCAGGAATTAGCTCATTGACCACCGCCCCCCCCCCAAAAAAAAAAAAAAAAACAGCTTGCATTGGCATAAGAAACTTCTGGAACCCAGTTGCTAAGGCTCAGAATATCTTTTAGCGCTGCCCAGAGACCCCACTCAGCTCTTCCCAGCAGCCAGACCCACACTTTGCTCATCTCTCAGGAGACCCTGATAGCCTCCTTCTTCGAGCTGACTCCAGCCAGAACTTCTGCACACTGCTGTTATTACAGCCTGGGTCTCTTTAAGCAGTCACTGCCAGGACTGTGGGGGATTCATGGTGATTCAGCCCTGGCCCAGTGAGCTGGACGCACAATCGCTCAGCCAGGACATGGCCATGAGCCTGCAAGCTGCTGTGAGAAAACAAAGCTGTTCTTGGGCCTTCTCAAGCTCCCCTGACCCCTGCTGCGATCGATAGGCAGGCAGATTCTGTCCAGCCTCTATCCCCAAAGTGGACTAAGACTGGCTTTACTCTCTTGAAGGTTTGAAGAGAAGACAATGGCTCCAGCAGAGAAATCAGACAACTGACAGGAAATAAAAGAAAAGGAAAAAAAAAAATCAAGCATGTTTCTATCTCCCTTCAGGAAGCTTATCTGTGTGGAAGCGGAGTCTCCACTCATGCTCGCTCTCCTGTTTAGATGGGGGAGGGGAGCAGAAAAGAGAAGTTATCAGCCTCATTCAAATGTGCTGGTCCTGGGAGCTCAGAAATCCTGCTTTGAGAGCTCATTGGCCAGTTTCCACCCTGTTTCCAAGCAACGTGACATGCAATCCATCCATTGGAACCTTATCACAGAGTCAGTGAGCCGGAAGGCACTGAAGAGTTCTCTGCCCAGACTCCCTACACTAAAGGCTGTGGGGAGGCTTAGGCAGAGAAAAAGAAGGCACAGTCTTTACCCAGGGCTCAGAGTGACCCCAAGAAGAAGAGAATGAGGTGCAGTCCTGGGATCCCACATACTCAGGAGACTGTGGCAGAAGGATCAATAGATCGAGGTCTGTCTGGGCTATAGTGAGTTCAAGGGCAACCTGGGAACTTGGTGTGACCCTGTCTAGGGAACTGAAAATGAAGACTGGGGCAACAGCTAAAGGATGAAAGGAGGTTGCTTGGCATGTGCTAAGCCGTGCATTCAACCCAGGTATGGGGGAATGAGACAAAGAGCAGGCAGGAAAGGGCCGGGGACGGAGAGGGGAGAGGAAGGAAGGACCTAGTAACAGCGACGAGGCGTGGTCATCTGAGGTCAGGCAGCTCACTCCAGGACATTGCCCATGGATTCACCTTCCTGTTTCATGGATCCCCGGTGTGGAACATGCAAGGGTCTATGCTCTGGGAAGGAGAAGCAAGAGTGTCTGACCTCTTAGTCTCTCTTATAGTTATGACCACCCTTAAAGTATGCAGGGCATAGATCTAACAACTGTCTTTCAATTTCCTCAAAGCAGGAAGCAAAATGGTTCTTCACCTGAGTTTGTCTCTGGGACCACTCCCTTTTTTGAAGCCACCACAGCTCAGGGCCTGCATGGCGAATGTGGACATTCAAACGCACCAAACAGTCTGAACACAGTCCTGGCAGGGCCTACTTTAAGAGACCCAGGGCTGTCAGAACAGCAGCCATCGGAGGTTCTGGCTAGAAGCAGCCGTGAAATCAGGGCTGCAGTGTTCCAAGCCTGCTTCTCAGGGAGACCTTAGACAGAAAAGCCAGAATGAAAACTCAAACTGGACCAAACCCAACCAAGGATGGCTATTCCCATATCTATACCACCCTACAGCAAACCTGACTTGGAAATCCAGTGCACAAGTTCCCTTTTCTAACGAAAACTGCACACATATGCACTCACAATGGCACAGAGGTGTTGAGAAAGAAATGGACAGTGTCCTGCTTCTTGAGTGTAGCACTTACTTTTTGTAAAATTGAAAACAAAAAGCAGCCTCCTTCAGGATTCCAAAAGTGACCTCAAACAGCTGAGCGAGGCAATAACAGCTGCCCTTCAGGTTTTCCCTAGGAAGGTGACTGACCTAGGTATATGAGACTCCCTGAAAGCCACTGAGCGCTGGCCAAGAATGGGCACCACAGCTGGGCAGTGGGTAACGCCCAGGGGGCAGCCTACTCCCTCTCTTCACACCACAGGACACACCGGCGAAGGGCCAATGATCCCCAGGCACTAAACCAAATGAACAAAGAGGTTACACAACTCAGTAATCACACAGGAGCCAAGACAGGACCTGACATCATAAGCCCACCAACGTCTCCCAGCCTTTCGTGTGAGCTCACATGATAAATAAACAACCATGATTAATCAGATTATAAATATATAACAATAAACAGTATAAACATAATAATAAACTTCACAGAACCATACTTGAGTCCATAAAGTTAGTTTTCTACCAACATCAAAAGGGACACTCAGGGGGACCTGTTAACTCTTTCCTACTTCCTGGAACTCAGTGAGAGTCACACAAGACTAACACGCCCTGTCACAATGGCCCTGCAAGGTCGGCTTGCTGGAATACAAACACTGGTGAATGGTGGATGGTTGTGAGCTAGGACAAAGTGTATTTATTTTGCCAAAGATGGGGTGGCAAAATAAAAAGGGGGAAGAGAGAAGAAATGGGGACACTTGGTTGCTGATTTGGACAGAAGCAAGGTTTCCTCTTTGTCCCAGATCTAAGTTGGAGGCCTTTCAGACTCCTGAAAACCATGCCATGCATCTAATTTAAAGACGCACTAAAATCCTATGACTTCCTAAAATTTTCCAAAAGCTTAAACATAGCAAATCAGTGGGCGGGAATGAAGGTACTATACTGATCATTTCTTCAGTCTAGATTTTACCAACAATAGCTAATGGTTCTAATACCTGAATGACAGGGTGCTATACACAGTGGTTGACTGCTGTTAGTGAATTCGTTCACAATGGTCCCCAAGAACATGTACTGTCAATCCTGTCACATGAGTGGACATACCAAGGCCACACAGACAGGTGATAGCAGAGCCACAATTCCAAAGCCCACACCCTAACTTTCTATTGACTCTGGCTGAAGGTTTCTACAGGATATGCTCAGCTCTGGTGTGCAAGAGAAAGCCTCCCCAGAGTTGCCAGGGTTGGAAAGGAAGCTGGATGGGCAGTAAGTGTGGGAAGGACAGCACCTGGAAGAGGGAGACCTGGTCATTTTAGCAAAATAGAAATGACCTTTCTAAATACACAAGAACTCAGCCATTGATGGTGACACCAGTGGTTCAAGCTGCCAGGAACAAGTTGAGCCACCCAACAGCACCTACCCGTTGCCACACTGAAAACTGGAGCTTCCATAGGCAAACATGGACTGCAGGACCTTGATGACATCTTGCTCAGGAAGAGAAGCCAAACATAGGAAACATACAATGATTCTGTGTGGCAAATCCCTAGATAAGCACATATATGCAGATCAGAGGTTGCAATGGGCTGGAAACATCTGCCTATGGGCTTCCTTTGGAATTGTATGTGTATATGTCCAAACTCCTCAAGAAAATGCATGGATTAAACGCATGCAACTTTTGCATGTTAATTATAGCTTAAGAAAGCGGGAGCAGAGAAGGCTGTACAGCACTGAGAATGCCCTTACTGCTGCTGAATTATACTGCAAAATGGTTAAAATGGTTGATTTGATAGTACATGCATTTTTGCCACAGCTAAAGGAAGTAACTCTCTACAGAGCCTCTGACCTTATTCAATCAAGCATAAGATCTACACATGGAGCCAGGACTCGGGCTCTGTGACCACTGGGCTCAGAACTGGCCGTTCCTCTAAGACCCTCAAGTTTATACAGTTATGTTTAGAGAGAGGGTGGGGCAGGCGGGAGGGAAGGAAGGAGGAGGGTGCCAGCAGCTGGCCAGGAGCTAGAGCAGCCTCCTGGGCTCAGCCAGCCCATGCCCTGCAGCCCCCTGGCCTTGGCCCACCTGGCAGGCACCATGGCTACTTTCATGAGGCTGGGAGCCCAGTGTCCTTGGTCTGCATTAGAAAGTCAACAACCATTTATCTGGAGCAGGCGAACAAGGCGGTGTCAGTGGCAGAACACTGACAATATTTAATGACTGGGGGTGGAGACGCTTTGTAAGTTGGAGGAAGGCTGGGAGGGAAGGAATCAGAGAGGGAGCTGAGAACTCCAGGGGAAATTCTGTTGGGGGTGGGGTGGGGGGAGATAAAAGGGGCTGTAAAGCAATTTTGACAAGTTAACAGACAGGTAATATTCCAGCAGTGTTTACTTAACCAGGCTAGCGCCTCATGCAGCGTAGAGGAAGCTGGGGCACGAGAGCCTGGGCAGCTGAGGCCTGCAGGCGAACAAAGATCCAGTCAGAGAAAACCAAATACAGCCAGGCCCACGCTGGCAGCCCTGTGGCCTCTCCTCCGGCTCGGAAACCACCCTGAGATGCTTCCGGGACACCCATCTGAGAGAGAACTTCCAGCCTGGATCTTCCAGGGACCTCGACACTGAACGCAGTATGGCTTCTAACTGCCTTGTCAGACCACCACAGCCACGTGTCCTGCATCCTTCCCACCTCAACACAAACCCACTCTTCAACTCATCTTAGAAAGCCAGATTTGAGCCAGGCTTGGTGACCTGGGCCTGTAATCTCAGCACTAGTAGGCTGAGGTTGGAGGACCACATATTCAAGGCCAGCTTAAGCTAGATCATATAACCCTATTAAAAAAACAAAACAAAAACCCTCAAAGTAACATAATAGCTAACTAACCAATGCAGACTTGGTCCCACGACTCTCCCAGGGCTCAGAATATTTATTCAACAATGAAATTCATGTCAGCTCTAAAATTCCACTCTACCTCATCCAGATCCAAAGCCCTGTTCTGCCATCCCACATTTTCATATACTAGGTAAACTCTATGGGCCTCAATGTCTATATCTATTTGAACAACACAATAACTCTTATCAGGTTAATTTGTTGTTAATTATTATGTGTTCATGTCACTGATTCAAATAATAGGTAATAATCATGAGGAATAAAGAGCATGAAGATTAAAGAAAGAAAAGTGGATAGATGATAGGAGGTACCATATTCATCTTAGATTCCTTCTAGAAGTCTCTGCCACTCAGATGGGGGTTAATGTGAATACAGCAATACAACCTACAGACTTGATTTTTAAAAATCCAGGCACATTATTTTGTAAGTTGGAGTAAGTTGTAAGTTATTTCATCTCAAGCCTGGCTCTCACAGAATAAAGAGAAATCTCTTTACAGGCACCATAAGAGGTGTTGTGTTGACTGAGGAGCCAGGGGAAAACACCCAAGACACCCTAGTTCTCTGAGGCCCTGGCAGCCACACTGAGTAACTGGATATGGCTCCATGTTCATGTATTTCTCAGAGAACATAAAAGTGTTCAGAGCCATTGAACCAGCACTCAAGGGGTGCCAAGATTATGACTTCATTTCCTACAGGCTTGCCTGCCTCTGTTACAGGACACTATTTTGAGGTTGGATTATATATTTTTAGGTTATTTGGAAAATCATTGTGGCTTTAAATAATAAAATTCTGAGTGACATCTGTCAGCCTCAATTATTCTGAGCCTGCTAAGCTGCGTTTTCTTGCTCTCTTTTTTCATCATTTTTAAAAGTGCAATGAAGTAAGTGTTAGCCAGAAAGGTTTGCAAGAGTCTGCAAGGTTGTGTATTAAACACTTTATTGAAACTGGTCCCAAAGGCTGATACTAAAGACCCAGGCTTCAGGCCCAGGATGGTACATACAAGAATTGAACCTGGTAGGAACCAAAGGTACATGTAAAGAACCACAGAGATATCTGGTCAATCTCTTTGTTGTACCATCAGGATAGTAGAGATTCATGGAACTTGAAAACTGGCCTTACATTCACAGTTGGCCACAGGGAAAACAGGACACAAGATAGATTTCCCCTGGGCTCTGTTCAGCAAAGACTTTCAAAATTTTCCTGGGGGCCCATTGCTTCTTCCAGTTCCATGATGCAAATAACACATTGATAAGGTTCCCTGATGGCTGTACAAGCTAGCAATCTCACAGCAGACTTCATCCCCATTAACTTCCATCGTACTTACTTTATTTAAGATTCAGTCATTATCCTTTCTTTGAAAAGGATATCTTGGTTTTTCATCATGTGAGTCTTACCTAAAAGGGCTATGGTGGTTTAGAAGGTCCCATTTGCGAAATAAATGGATAATGTCTGAAAGCAAACAGCATCCTTTTGAGAGGACCCTGTACTCAACATCTCCCCAAAGTCATTCACACTACCCCCCATCCACTAACACCAAAAAGCTTTAAGTATCTGCAATTGTTGGGATCCTTGTACCAGAGAAAAATATGTATATATAGGAAAGTAGCATCTCAAATCTACATGTGAAGAGTTATGTGTGCCAAGAACACACCTGACACAAATGAAGAGCTGTTCAAACATAGGCTAAAGAGAGGATTCAGTAGGTATTAAGAAATACCTACTGCTCTTGCAGAGGACCCAGTTCATTCCCAGCATCTATATCAGGAAACTCAAAATTGTTTATAATAACTGCTCTAGGGAATCTGTTACCTCAGTCCTTCATGGGCACACACACACACTTACATGCACACATGGACATATACACATTCATATTAATTAAAAATAAATCTTTAAAAATATTTGAGTCAAACACAAACTTTTTGGGTAGCCAAGGAAAATAAAACTAGATTTTAGAAATGAAACCTGATCCCAAAGGCTTGTATGTGAGAGACCTAGCTATAGTAATAGGGTGGTACACTCAAGAGCTCAACAGGGTAGAATCTAGAGATAACTATGAAGAATCACAGGGGCATCTGGTCAACCTTCCATTGTAACATCAGGAAAGTTAAAACCTATTGAGATTCATCTGGTGTAACCATCTGATGACATGATTCTACCCCAGGCATTTTACAATAGGAAGTATAATTAGTATGCATATAATATTGGGAATTTTGTTTACCCCTAAATGTCTATTATAGCTCCATACTTCAAAGACTAGAGAAAGAATACTGGTCAAAAAGTATTGGATGAACATATAAATAAACCTGTAATGTGGTGGTCCTCAACTTGTAGATTGAAATCCCCTTGGGGTGGCCAAAAAACCCTTTCAGAAGAGTAGTCTAATGCAATCAGAAAACACAGGTGCTTGCATTATGATTTATATCAATAGCAAAATTAAGTCATGAAGTAGCAATAAAAATAATTTTATGGTTGGGGTCATCACAACATGAAGAAGTGTATTAAAGGTGTGCAGCATTAGGAAGGGTGAGAGCCACTATTCTGAGGGAAGTCAATTAAAAGAACCAATGAGATGTACATATAACAGAAGCAGTGTAGACTAAATAAATCCAGACACTTGAAATGAGACCTCCATATAGAATGTCCCAGGCTCTGAACTACCTTTCCATGTAAAGAGCTCTGGGTCATAGCAGGAAGAGAATAGTATTGTATACCATATGTTACCAAAGAGCATGAAGAAAAAGCCAATCAATGAGATGTCTGCCCAAGGGCTCCAGATAAAGTAATAGAATGTTGCTATTTTCTTGTAAGAGTTCTTTCACTTCTTTAGGAAGGTAAATTACTAGACACTTTTTTTTGGTTATTATTAATGAATACTTTTCCTAATTTCTCTCTATGAGAGTTCTCTGTGGGGATAATAAAGGTACTTTTTTTTTTTTTTTAAAAGTTAGCTAATAGTCCTTTCTCTATAGGTGGAAAGACCAGCTGATTTTGTTTTTTGTTTTTTTTAAACTTTATTTATTTATTTATTTGCCTTGGTGTTTGCCTGGAACTGAAACTACAGACAGTTGTTAGCTGCCATGTGGGTGCTGGGAATTGAACCCGGGTCCTCTGGAAGAGCAGACGGTGCTCTTAACCACTGAGCCATCTCTCCAGTCCTCATAAAGGTACTTTTTATATTGATTTTGCATCCTATAGATTTACTGCAAGAATTTTTTATAACCAAGAGTTTTCTAATAGCTTCCATCAATCTTTTAAGTATAGACTCGGTTTATTCTTCACCCTTTGAATTTTTTATCCTCTTATGATGGTATTTTAGAGTCTGAATATCACTCTAAAAATACATTTGACCCATCACATCTAAAACTTTCAGGATCTACTAACTTGAGAGATAATAAACTAATTCTATATGCCCTTAGCTTTGCCAAGAGCTGGTATCTAAAACTATGTCACCACTGTGGCCATTAAGTCTAGGTTAAGCAAGCCTCATCTCCAGAAATCCAGGGAAGATGACTTGCCAAAAGGCAGAAGCATTAGGCCACACCTCAAAGCTCTATGCAGTGAACACTGCAAATGAGCACCCTCACAAAATAGCCTTCACCAAATCCACTTTTCCCTTGACAAGCTTCTGTTTCCCAGGCTAACCTCCAGAACTCCACCTGGAAGTCTCCAGACAGGATGGTGGGTGCTTAGTCTGGAAGACAGAAGGTACTCAATACTTTCAAAATGAAGATTGTTTTGGGTGCTAATGCATTGGTTCTATATATGGTCAGCCCACTCAATGGAGAATCATTCTGTCTTACGAAAGAAGAAAAATTTGCCACCTGCTACAACACGGATGACCCTTGAGGACATTAAGCTAAATGCAATAAGATCATCACAAAGAAACAAATAGGATTTGACTCTGCTCACAAGAAGTCCCTAACCAACTCGGAGACAAAAGTAAAGTGGTAGGCGGCGAAGCCTTAGTGGGGAGAGGAGAGTGGAAATTTGGGGGTTGACAGGTTTTGATTCATTCTTTTTTTTTTAAAAAAAGATTATTTTTATTTTATGTGCATTGGTGTTTTGCCCACATATGTATCTGTGTGAAGGTGTCAGAACTTCTGGAGTTGGTATTACAGACAGTTGTGAGCTGCCATGTAGATGCTGAGAAATGAACCCAGGTCCTCTGGAAGAACAGCCAATGTTTGTAAGCCCTGAGATCTTTCAAACCCCCTATACTCATTCTTAAACCACCTTATCCCTAACCCAACAAACACCAGGAAGGAGACTCCTTTACCAAACATTATCTCAAAATGGTGGGGCTTCTCCCTCCAGCATAAACACAAGCCCAGGGGCTGGCACAGGTCTTTAAGGATACTAGGAGTCTGCCCCACAGTCTGTGGCCTTTTTCTGGAGAGTAACTCAAGAAAACCATCTCATCTACCTGGGCAGCAGCATAGGAAAGCAGTAACCAAAGAGAAACATATTTGATACCCAAAATTCAGGAGCAGACACTCCCTGGAAGGAGGCAGGGAACACACACACACACACACACACACACACACACACACACACACACACACACACACACAGAGGAAACAGAGAGATAGATAGACAGGGTGGGAAGGAGGAAGAAAGGGAAAGGAGGGAAGGATGAAGGAGGGAGGGAAAGAGGGAGGAAAGAAGAAACACTAATAAAGACTAGGTGAGAGTGAGACGCCAATGTCAAGGCCACCAGTAGCCTGAGTCCTGGCTTCCAGGGCAGGATGGACGTGTGTTTCTGGGCATTTCTCCATTGGAGAGGCAGGCAATGGAGCATACCTCAGTCCTTTTCACAATAGTCTGTACGAAGAAAATGAAAACATTTCACAGGATGGGAGGGCAGTAGACTCTTAAAACGTGGGGTCTAAGTGAGCTCCAAGGTTGGTTTTGCCATTAGAGGAAATAAAATGTATGGTTTGTCAGGTAAATAGAGAAGAAAGCCTTTGGAATGGCAACCTGGCCAAAGACCAACAGACGCTAAAGCATTTCACCCATGAAAGGTCTTAGGATCCACCGAGGTGCACTTTAACCTATGCCACGCCCAGAAATGCCTCTGCAAGAAGGTATTTCCTCTTGGTTTTCCAGCCAGACTTGCCTGTGAAGCAGGGAGCTGTGAGCGTCACCCTGCCCTCCTGCAACAAAACAGTGGCTTCCTCAGAGGAAGTGGGGAGAAGTGTTGACTGAGAAGTGGGAAGACATCACCTTTCACAACCCCAGAAATACTCAATTCTGCCTTGGTTTTGATGGCTGCTACAACCTTGTGTGTACATCCTATGGTTTGTTTCTCTAATAATGAGCACACACATATACGTGGATGTTTTCAAAATGACCACAGGTTTATTTTATGCCCAACTAGTGCAAGCTATTTGTTGACAAGGGTCTTAGTCAACAGGTCACTTACTCAGATCCAAGACTCCTCCACTAGACCACACCCATGTGGCTTCTGAAGAAAAGTCATGGACACAACAATCAACTTGGGCCTGGTGGCACAGGCCTGGAATCCCAGCAGGCAAAGCACAGAAAATAGTAAGTTCAAGGCATGATTGGGATTCAGAATGAAGATCAAGTCCACCCTAAACATTAAAGCATAGCTCACTGAAAAAATAACCAAGTAAAAGAGGCCTGGGGATGTAAGTCAGTGATAGAGCACTTGCCTAGCATGAAGAAGGTCATAGATTCAATCTCTAGAACTGGAAAAGAAGGAAGAGAAAGGGCAAAAAGAGAGGGGGAGAAGAGGAGAAGAGAGGGGAAAAAAGGCAGTCTTTCCAAGCAGCTTATTTCTCATTTAAGCAGTTTTAGCAAGACAGAGCTTGAAAACCATTGACAGTGTAACTGAGGATGTACTCCCAAACCGTGCCACAGGCTGACACAAGAAAGCCCGCGCTGCCTTTCTTGCACCAAGGCAACATGGCAGACTATCAGATATTCAAACTAGATGGTGAGACTTCTCCTGTAGCCTCTTGTCCAGGTGACTGAACCACTTATTGGACATGTGATATTCATGAAATGACCATGATATTAAAACTAGTTCTTGGGCTGGAGAGATGGCTCAGCCGTTAAAGGCTAGGCTCACAACCAAAAATATAAAACTAGTTCTCACACAGCATGATTGCCCTAGCTGGCCAGTGAACCCCCTCAGATCTGCCTGGCTCCCCCCCCCCCCCCCCGGCTTCCACCGCGTGGAGTTTCATCTATAAGCACTTGCTCCTTGTTTACATGGGGGTGCTAGGGAATCTGAACTCAGGTCTTTGGGCTTGTATAGCAAGCACTTTATCCACTAAGCCATCTCCCATTCCTAAATAGAGTCTTTTAAGAACTAATCCCATTCATGAAGGTTCTACTCTCATGACGCACTCATCTCCCAAAAAGTTTAACCTCTTAATATAGTCAAATTGAGCATCAGGCCTCAAACATACAAGCTCAGGATGGCAACAAGCATTCAACCACAGCATTGGCCACTTAAAAATAAAAACCTATAAAAGATAAGAACATGCACACAGACGACTCTATATCATTTATTTCCTGCACAGTAAGAAAGCTGTGTCTAGTCTTGCCCACTGCGGTCCAGCCCGCTCCTCTACTCCCTGTGGCTCTTGGTACTTTGGCTTCTGAGAAATCTTAACTCTTATTTACCTAATCACCATCCTTGTGTGGTCACTCTGCCTTAGGTCACTATGAACCTGTGTCTGATACAGATTCAGATTCCCAGGCCTGGCTCCCTACCGGTTGAGTCAGTCTGGGGTGAGACTTGGAGCTGGCGTGTGAATAAGCAGGTACCTGGGAGTCATTCAGCTGGCACTGGCATGGGACCCACCAGGCTACATGACTTCCGTCTGACCGGTGTCCTTGACACACTCTGAGTTTGTAACCTGGGTGGTGGCCTCCTCACTGCCTTCTCTCTTCTGTGGCCCTATGGAGAACACCAGGCTCAACATACAAAGGGACATGGTACTACAGGGAGTGTCCTTAGTACTTCTAGAATGTTCTCCTTGTGTTTCACTTGCCTTCCTAATGCCCAGGAGCTCAAAGCCAGTCATTCATGCTCTACTTTTTCAGCCTTGAGACGTTTTCTGCCTCCTCCCATAACGCCTCCCTACGTTCCTGCTGAGTCATCCCATGTTCTCTTCAGCTGGCACTTTCCCAGGCAACTCAGAGAGGGGCGGTTTTCTCAGCCCACTCCCCAAGTCCCTCAGGATGGCCACTCTCTCAGAAGCTGCAACCAGGCCCTTTCCATAAAGGACCCTCTCCTTTCCACTTCTCTGTGTTGTCCCGTCTATGGCTCAAGACTTGAAAACTTGGCCAAACCTACACCAGCCACCTCAGCAGCCATTCTCTTTCATCTGGTAGTGCTAATGTGACCACAGAGACTACTTCACTAATTGCTCCGATGCCCTAGTACACACCAAATACCAGCTAATACACTAATGAGTATTTTATTATTAACTCTTCCAATTCCCACAATTATATGGGTCATATACAAAATTCCTATTTTTACAGATGAAGAAACCAAGGCACAAGGCTTAAATAACTTGCCTATGGGGCACAGAATAGATGGTAAATATCTTGAGGACCATATATACATACATGCTTAGACCTTTCTAAAATCTTCTATGACATCAGTTGATAGCCACTTTCCCAATCTATAGAAAGGCAGTTTCCATGTGACATGTCCCTCACCGGAGAGGACACTAAAGGCTGACACAGGGTTACAACCTGATTCCACTTCCAGTCTGAGCTTTCTGCCTCCCACCCGCCCCCATGATGTGAGCAGCAGCAAAGCCCTGCCAGCATGGACCACATCCATGACAGCTGCCAAGCCTTCCCAGAGATGATATTCTGTATCCTTTCAACTGTAAGCAAAATAAGCTGCTTCTGTTGATAAGAGCCTTGAGAAAAATAACTAGCACAGAGAGGACAAAAAATGGGTGGATGTCAGCTTTGCAATGTGCTATTCTGAGTTGTCATTTGGCTCTGTTTCCATCTAGATGACCTTGTGGAAGTCCCTCTCCTTACTTATAAGTGAAGGATAATACAACTTGTTCTAGGTAGTGATTGAGGTTGTGGGGTTTAGTTCAGGGTCCAGTACATGGTAGACATTCAACCAATACTCATATCATATCTACACCTGTCCCAAAGCTTATTCCTACCCCCACACATGACATACATATACATAGCAACACATGCATGTACACACACACACACACACACACACACACACACACATACACACACACTGTGTTTTCTCGGACTGTAGAAGTCCAAGAGTCATTCATAGGAAATACATAGAAAGATTAACAATTTGTCTTCAGGTTGTACATCATATTCCTTTGAGCACTTTGTTAAGAGTCATTCTGAAAGTTGAACCAGAAGGCCCCAGAGAAGCCCTGGGTGGTATGTCACCAGACCTAACAGCCTGAAAACCTAATGACCTCACTCTCCCTAACCACAGGACCACATGGCATTAAAACCCAGAGAACTCGGCCACTTCTGTCAGCCTCTTCCAGGAGCTGCTGTTTCTCTCGGCATGCCTCATTTTCTGCACAAAATAGAAAGCACAATTCTTGTGTTCCAACTCGGGCATTCACTTATGCTTTGTGTTTAGAGTCCTGCACATATCTGCACATACGTGACACATGCGCCAGCAAGAAGAGAGGGCCTCAACACAAAAGTGGGTGCACACAGGCCCCCACACAGAAACCCAAGATTTAGTTGTAGGTACTCAGACTACAGTTAAAGATAAGTGCCATCACTCACAGATTCTGAGAGAATCTATTAGTTTTCAGCTTTTCAATTTCAAAATCGCTCTAAAGAGTTTATCAATTGAATCCACTTTCAAAATCACACACGCAATAAACAGTGCACAGTCCAAATCCACAGAGCGTTCAGCTTCCATCTTTTGCTCTTAGTTAACCTAGCAATTTTGGAAACAGACGAGGAACTGAGAGTATATTTAACCCTCTAAGTCTGATGCCATCCACCCACCCCTACCCCATGAGCTTGGTGGTGCAAGTCTGTAGTCCAAGATGCTCTGGAAGCAGAGGATCATGAATTGAAGGCCTGGCTAGAATAGACAGCCGAGCAAGACCCTCTCTAAAAATTAATAGAAAAGATGAGTCAACAGTTAAGAGAACTGGCTGCTCTTGCAGAGGACCCAGCTTTCGCTCCCAGCATCCACATGGTGGCTTACAACCATTCTTACTCCAGTTTCAGGGATTCCAATGTCCTCTTCTGGCCTCTCTGGCTACCACATGCATGTTGTGCATAGAGATAGATGCAGGCAAAGCATCCATACACATCATTATTTATTTATTTAATTAATTAAACAAAAACTCTAGTACCCAGAGTGGCCTGTCTCTAGCCATATGAGAAGCACCCTGTCCTTAGTTCTTCTGTGCAAATTGGCTTCAGTCTACACCACTCACTTATGGATAGGTTAGCTACTAGGAGGATCCTGGGTCCTGTTCAGATAACTCCCAAGGGAGGAGATGGGGACAGAGAACAGTTCCCTGCTTGCCAAGGACCAAGAGGCAATGGAATAGGCCAGGAAAAGGCACATCAGACCATCTCGGAATTTTAAAATATTACATCCCAAAGAGCCAAAAGAGATCACACGGGGGAAAATGTAAAAGAACACCATAGCTGCTACAATGCTTCAAGTCACTATCTCTTGATCCATTAGTTTCTCTTCGGTTATCTGCCAGGACACCGGCTCCTGGCCTCTCCCTTCCCTGTCTTCACAAAAGCACCCCAAGTCCTCTCCTCCCACTCCCGTGCGCATCTTACGAAAAATTCCTTGCAGGGACATCTGGGGCTCATGACGGAAGAACAAAATCTGCAATAATGTTGCCAGCCATGGCCCAGGAATTTTCCAAATGGTGGGAAAATGCTGGCCAAGCACAGAAGCCAAGGGGAGGAACCAGAACATGTCCTCCTGGTGCCAAGGCTGGGCCTAGACCCACAAGTTCAGAGAGAAAGGCAGCACAGAGGGGTTTGCACATCTTCCTAAGGAATAGCTAGGAGACAGTGGAAAGTCACAGGTAGCTGGACACGCTGACATCCCAGAGCAAAACAGGAAGTTAAATTCCTGGGAATTTAAAACAAAAATTAATAGCGAGACATCTAAGCAATGTCTAAGTTGCCAAGACATGTCCAAGGCAACTACACATCTTCAAGGTACATCAGCTCATTTCAGAGCCTGCAACACACTGGGGATTTTCCAACTTTAAAAGCAGACTTAAAGGGTGTAGGGAGAGAGAGCTATGTATCTTGGTTATATATTACCTTCTCTTTTCTCTGTAGAAAATCTACCACCCTGGTCTCCCCCAAACAAAAGTGCCCTCCACATATGCCCAGGCAAGTGGCTGAATGCTTCTAAAGAGTTCTTACACCAAAGCACCCCTGTTTCCAGTAATACTTCTATGTATTCAAAGCTTAAGCCAGGCTTCAAACTAAACTGCAAACGACCCTTGGAATGAAATATGTATAGAGCCATGTTCAGAATAACATCCCCAGTTTCACAAGGATAGCACCAATCACGAGCCTCCCCTGACAGTCATCAGCTAAAGAGCTCTCTCATTTTATTATGACAACAGACTATCAGAAGAACAAGGGTAAACCTAAAGGAGGGGCTAGAGGGGCGTGGTGGGGTTGGTAAGACAAGGTGGGCGTTGCCAATGATCTGGCTCTATTCTCTGGTTCTGCGCTGTGCACAGTGTACATACACCAGGAGCTTGTAGTGCTCTTGCCCATTTTACAGACGGGAAGGTAGGGGTTCTGAGTGAAAGGACAACCCCACTGTTATCACTGAAAGGAAAATAAATATGGCAGAAAAGAGTTAGCCAAAACCAGTACCAACACAAACCTTGTGATCTAAGTTCGGGCAGCCACAGGTGAGACCAAGCAAGTACCAGGCTGGGGTTAGGGAGAAGTTACAGGTGGTGGCATCCAGCTGCTGTGCCAAAAATAAACCATGAGTACAGAGCCTCTAAGAAGGACTTGAAAGAGGCCACACCATAAAATCACACCAAAACCTTATGACCTTCTTGTCCAGGGTCCCCAGGGCTTCCCCTTAGCTTCCAATGGAGGTCCCCCCAACTCCCCACTCCTAACAGTACCTTCCGTGAGCAAGTCAATAACCCAGACTAAGTAGGCTTAAAGCCATGGTTCTCAGCCTGTGGGTCACAACCCCTCTGTGGTTAAATGACCTTTCACAGGGGTCACTTACCACCATCAGAAAACATAGATATTTATATTATAATTCATTACAGTAGCAAAATTACAGTTATGAGGTAGCAACAAAAATAATTTCATGGTTGGGGGTCCCCACACATGAGGAGCCTTATTAAAGGGCCGCAGCGTTGGGAGGACTGAGAACCTCTGTTTAGCACTTTGTTCCCTCACCAGATGGCCCTGAAGGAAGCACTGGGTGGTTCCCAGCAAGCAATGTTGCAGCAGCCCTTCCTTCTTCTGGAGAGACAAGAGTCTGAAGAGTTATCTGCCCCAGAAGACAAAAACCATGGCCTAGGGGTTCCCAAAGGCCCCTTAACTGGACATCAGTTCAATTGGAAGGACTTTTTTAAGTATCTCTACCATACAGCTGAGGCCTCGAGAGTCTGCTGTCAAACTTGGTATTAGATTCCTCAGAAGAACATCAAAGACCACATGGCACTCACCAAATAGGCACATTGTTCAATGTCATGGTGTATTGTGTGGGTGGGCGGAGGGGGGGGATGATAGCTATTAAAATAACCACCTCTGAGCAAGGACCATGAAAGTCCAGTGGATGCTTTGCTTAGACTATGATTGGTAACATCCCCAGGTATCTACCCAGAGCACCTGACCCCACCATGTACAGATGGCAGACAGCACCTCAGAACAGGGCAGGCTGCGAGCTGTGATGAACCCCCAAGATAAACCAGCAAGTTTACTATAGGTTCTGTCCATCTCTGAGAAGAAAGGGCCTCTAGCTGTCCCCTGGTTAAAGATGACACACATAGAGAGTACAGGCTGGGCAGAGGGCTGACAATGTTCAAACCATGGGCAGGAGCTGGTTTACTAGGCCCAGAGAGGTGTAGACAAGTGTGGTGGTGGTGGCTGCCATCACGTATCACACAGGCACCATCTTGCTTAGGTATGTTTCCAGGAGAACAAATGCCCCAGAGAGAGCTGACCGTAGCACCTATGGGACTGTTTCCTAAGCAGCTTCCAAAGAGATCAAACTTCAGGTGACAAGGCTCCCCATCCCCTCTATCCAGAGACCTCACCAAACTCCACTTGGCGGCAGACTGTGGTGATTCTTTGGGTAACTGGACACCAAAGTTCCAAGGGAAATGGTATATCTGGGGCAGGGAACTGAGCTGTGCATTTATTACCACATGAAGATTCTTCTAGAGCCTATCCCAGGGACCTCTGTGTGTCCTCCAGGACTCAACAGTGAACACTCTGGGTAACCCCAGAAGGTCTTCAGTTGTTGAAGGCTCACTGTGAAAAAGAGAAACTAAGCCACTTAGTTTTTATCTTGAGACATGGCTGTGTGTCATCTTCACATTTGGATGTGAGATTTTACATGGTCAGATCTAAGATGTCACATGTGCCACATCAAAAAAGACACTTGCCAGGAGAACACAGACAGGTCATTACCACCACCACCAATAAGCTCTCTAGCCTCAGCCAACTAGCAACATGTCTCTTAATATACTATGTTATCTCCCCAAACACACATGATCCCTACCTTCCACTGTTAGATACCAAAGATCTTGTGTGGAACAGCAGCAAAGCATCATATGCGGTCAGTAGGTAGAAACTATTGCAGCCAGCCCTTTATCTGCGGCTTTGAATTCCAAGGTTGCAGTCACTCAACCATTGTCCCAGCTGCAAGACCCTCCTCCTGATAAGGCCATCAATGCTACATTACAAACTCATGTCACCACTTCACTCCATCTCACCCCACATCATCAACAGATGTAGACACAAGCCCATCAATGGAAAGATAGAGCACTAGAGGAAAATAAGAAGGCCTTTCGAGAGAGATCACATCCACACAACATCTGCCATGCCATACATAGTATTGCTGTAATTGTTCTATTATCAAACTAATGCTCATTTCTTACTGTGCCTAGTTCAGAGGGCAAGCTTTATCAGAAGTACATATATAGGAAAAATACTGTACAAATATCATTCAGTATTGTCCATAGTTCCAAGTGTCAACAGAGGTTTTGAAATACATCCTGGCAGATGAGACAGACACCTGTGTTGACAGTCATTTACAGTGTCTCAACCTAAAGTCCCCTAAGAACAGTCCCCTACAACTCCTTGCAGAGAGTTATTGTCACCACAAACTGGCCTTAAACAGAATTATTAAGAATAGCAGTCCCACCCACAGCCAGGTTGTTCCCAGGAAGGCACAACCAAGGATGCACCAAGGTCTCATGGTTAGGCCGGTGGGAAGAGCCATCATGTGATGATGTAGCCAGTGCAATGCACAGCTTGGCTCCTCACCCCAGACAGACAGGAAAGGCTGACATCCTCTTGGGAGACGTGCACCAAACTTCCTAAAAGGATATCTGGAGTTCTGCAGAGGTAAACTAACAAGAACTATTTCTTGTCCTGGCAGAAAAGATAGAAACCAGCCCTAAAGGATATTCAGGGACCAGTTGCACCTGCCTAGGCTCAGACCCTGCTCTCCATCTCTGTGGAGACTGACTCTTTTATAACATGTACATGTCATCAAAAATAGACCATAGTGTTGGAGGGATGGCTCAGCAATTAAAGGCTAGGTCCATAATCAAAAATATAAAACAGATCATACACTTCCATGCTCTGTCATACAGAGCAAAAAGACACCCCAGTTAGCAAATCCTGAAAAAGTGACAGTACCAGACAGCCAGCGTCAAGAGCAATCCACCAAAAGTCCCTCCCCATGAACACCTGACCTAGAAGAAAAAGCAAATCCTATCACCAAGCTTCCAAAGCAGGTCCCTTGGTGGCTGGTGGCTGTGGAGAGCACCCATTCAGTCACCTCCATTTTCACCCTTCCCATCTTGGAAGGCACTGAGTCACTCTTGATCCCCTCCTGATGGATGACATTTCAACTGAAACTCATTCACACCTGAGTGTCACCTCAGGCAGTGCCCTGTGAAGCCTCTCCAGTGAAAGAGCTTTTTCTTCTCCAAAGGAATCTGAGGAGGCCACAGCAGACAAGGGCAGTCAGGCAGGATGCCCCACAAGCCACCCCAGATCTGCATCTGCCCTGGTCTGACCTAGCAGCTTCCTTCTCCTCCACCCACAGCTCCACCTGCCTGGAAAAGTGCTCTAGACTCTACCTGGACCATCTAGTGCCTAGACCACATCTCTGCGCTTCCAACTCCCAGAATAGGATTCTAGAGACACAGACACAGAAATAGAAACACACACACACACACACACACACACACACACACACACCCATACCACCCACAAAATATAAGCACATCTGAAAATAATGGTCTTCAGTAGCACAGGTAAGACACGGTAGAGCCTCCATCAGCATGGTATATATCCCCAACTTTAAGATTCCATTAATAAATTCCCCTTGAATATCCACTGTTCAAATCTCCAGGTGGCTTCTTGCAGAGTCTGAGTGGAGAGGTTCACTCCTCCAAGTCAGAGTCCTTAGGCATGACGGAGATCCACACTGGATCAGACCAAACAAGATAGGGAAAAGTAATGGAGGGACGGGCAGCACAGAGGTGACAGACAGGTCACACTCTGGGGCTCAGGTTCTGATTCTAAGACATCACATCCAAGTGACCAGAGGCTGCCTGTCTCGGTAGTTCCACACCATCCAGGAGTTTCTGGGGTCTCAGGAGGATTAAATGGAAAGACCCAAGTACAGCTCTTAGCTCTCTGGAAGCATGTTAGTAACCACTGGCTTTTTAAGAAACTATTGTCCACCTGGCAGACAGAAATCAGCTCCAAAGGGAGTAAAGAAAAGACAGTCCGTCAACACCATGGCTCTTCATACACACCCTATGGATCGGGATTTACTCTATCTTACTCATGAGAAAAGTGCAGTGTTTGTGAGTCTCTAAAGTCAAAGACATGGAGAGTCGCATTCTCATGGAGCTACTCGGGACCACGTGGACAAGGCAGATTTCAACATGCCGGGCTTTCCTGGGCTATCACAGGGCCCACATACTGCAGTCACTAATCACTAGTGGTGGCATCCTTTTTGTCTATGTCCCTGCCTGTTTTTTTGGAGTCTTGAGAAGCCACACAATCCCTGAGCCTCCATAAGGCACCAAGTGGTACAGTACGCTCAAGGCTGAGCAAGCAAGCCCTGAATACAAATAAAAGTATAAAGCCATACGAATAAAAGTAGAATTTTTTTTTCAGGCTGTAGGAGGCCGCCTAGCCCAGGAGAAGATGGGAGTTAGGCTAAGAGCAAGGACAGCCTGTCCAGGTTCCTCCCTTCCCGGTACCCTCCCCAGCTGGGGTGGGGTCACAACCTCCCTTAGCTCTGCCTCTGGACACTGTGCTCCTGGCAGAAAAGGCCAGCTCAGGCCCCACACTGAGCCTGGCCCCTGGAGCAGGCTGATCTAGCCCCCATCCCCCACACCCACCAGCCTTCTGCATTTATCCCAGGGTCTTCCAGGGGGCCAAGGGTCTGGTGCAGTGACCCCTGGGACCTGTCTCTCAGTCACTGGCCCTAGCAGCCTGCAAAGACTGATCTCCACAGAGAGCTTCTAGGAGAGGAGCCCCAAATAGAGAGGCCTGAACGCACTCTCCTGCTCTGTTTCCCTGAGAACAGCTCATCTTAAATAGAGCTGATCACGTTTACAAAATGAAAAAAAACGGGCAGCTTCCAAACAGAAGAAGCACGGCTCCCCATTCAGCTCTCCCTGGAAGCTGCAATCCCATCTCCTTCTTCTCCAGTGTTCCCCAAACCACAGCTTCAGGGAGACGCGGACCATGACCCAAAACCCCTGTCTCTGCCTGCGGAAACCCCAGAGAAGGACTTGCTTAAAGCAGCGTCTACGAACCAGCTTAGGAGGAAGAGCCTTCACTCTGCAGTGAGCCCAGCAGCACGACAGTAAACGCAATGAATGAAGTGACCCTGCTCAGGAGTGGAAGGAGCACATTTGTGCACCCAGAATAAGCCTCTGAGAGAATGCAAACTGCGTCTGGGGCCAACTCACAGAGGCTCTTTTGTTTCCTTTGCATTTTGCAGTGTTTTACGCAGAATGACTGTGAATGCAGAGGACGCCTGTCGAGGAAGTTTCCAATCTTTCCTCCCTCCTCCTCCTCTTGCATTCCCTGTTTAGCTAGTTTTCTCTCCCAAGTACAAACTCCAGACAAGAGTTCAAAATGGTCAATCATTTCTCCCGCAAAGAGAGTGATCACCGGGTTGGGGTGCAGGCGGCACAGTAAACTGCTCTTTGGCACACTGGGGCATCTCAGGAGCTGCTGGGGAAAACTGCGGGGACATAGTGTAGAACACAATACCAACGCCCCAAACTCCCTTCACGGTAGGAGAAACTAGCTCTGAGCACTGCATTTGTACTCAAACAGAATGGGCAGGCAGGCGGGCAGGCGTCGGCTCTGCGCCCCACCAGCCGCCAGGGCACAGTCAGGCGCCTGGGTGACCACGGCTGCCCAGCTCCAGGCTGAAGGCAAAAGCAATTATGGTGGAGCCACAGCGCCATCTAGTGGCTGCTTTGCGAATAGCCACATCATGAGTGAGCCTGGCTCAGGCACAGTGTCCAGGGTTCCCAGCCTCAACTATCCCAGGAGAAAATAGAGTTGCCAAGCTGTCAGTCCAGGCCCTGGGACAGGAGCCTGCAGACGAATACCATCTGTCCAGGCATGCAACAACCTCCAGGGCTGAAATGGAATCTGCCCCGGAGGATGCTCAACTCTGGCATAGGTCATAATTCAAGGACCACTTTCTCCTCCAGCAACAGGCTCAATCTATAGGGTTCTCAGGTGTGGGGCAGAGGAGAGAGGACATCTCCCTTGAGGCAGACCTGCCAGCCCATGTGCATTCTGCAGGGGATAGAGTCCCACAGAACCTGCAAAGCAGGTCCTCAGCTGTGAGCCTAGCCTGTGGGAAGGAATGGAGCCCTGGAGTGCTGCCCAGAGCCCTGACAAGCCCACTCTCTCCTGGAACCCAGAATCTAATTCCAAGTGCTTCCTGGGAAGATCTGATCCTCAGGAACAAATTACAGAGTAACTCAAGAGGAAGACATGTGATCTCCATTCACAGACTAAAAAGGGCTCAAAATACAAAAATAAAAACACACACACTGTGAATAGAGGAATGTTCCAGACCAGAGCATATCTGAAGGCTTGATTGCATATACTACTTTCCAGCACATCACACTTAAAATAGACTATAACATGAAAATCAAAGTAAGCAATTAAAAGACTATTGATAACTATTAATGAACCAGACCAGTTATTACAATATACTATTACTAAAAATCATTCAATGTTTACAAATTCTTTATTTCTGGAATTTTTTCTACTTAAATATATTCCGACCACAATTTCCAGCAGAAAATGAAGTTGCAGAGAGTGAGGAGGGCAGTGCTGTAAGAAGGGGTAAACGTGACAACAGTATGGTGGTGTGTTCTGTGCTAATCTGGCTGTGCACATGACCTTATTTAACCCTAACCACAACCTTGGGAGGTGGTACCCTTTATACTTCTGTTTTATAGAAGAGGCAAAACCCAGAAATGAAATACCCGCACCCCTGGCTGCCTGCCTAAGAATGGCAAAGCCGGGCCTGGACCCTGGTGCTTCCTGAAGCAGACCCCTGTCCTCTAGATGTTACCCTTCTGCCTGGATACTTCCCTCCCTCCAGGTGAATGCAGGCTTTATCAACACAGAGATTCACACATTTTTCTAGATGGAGAGGTATCTTTAGTACAAGAGCAAGCTGTAAATGCCTAACTAGGTTTGGGCTAAGGGATTCTGCAGGTGAGGGGCTGGGACCTCCTTATCTCAGGGCAGACCCACATCTGTCTCTATAGTCTGCTCCCCCACAACCTTATCTGGCCTTCAGGAAGCACCTTCAACATGGGCCCCTCCCAGACACTGCTTTGGCTTCTTAGCTTACTTCCAGGCCAGATTGCCCAGCTTGCCCTTGAAGCTGCCAGGACACAAGGTTATACATTGACACCCCAACTGCCAAGTACAAAGCTGTTCCCAGTACCACCAGTACCACCAGTACCACCACCACCACCGCCGCCGCTGCCGCCGCCGCCACTCCTCCACTCCCAGCTCACAGCCTTGATGTTCACACTTGCAGCATATGCCTGTGTGGGTGTGTACACCTGTGTGTATGGGTATGTGATCATGTGTGCATGCAAGTACGAAGGACAGAAGTCCACTCTGGGCAACTTCTTCCGCTGATCTCCGGCTTGGTTATTGAGATGGTCTCTCATTGAACCTGCAAGCTCACAGATTTTGCCTGGCTGGCTGGCCAGTGAGCTCGTGTGTGTGTGTGTGTGTGTGTGTGTGTGTGTGTGTGTGTGTGTGTGTGTTGTCTTTGCCTCCCCAGTGCTGGAATTACGGGAGCCAAGCACACAGCCCAGCCTTGCCTAGCTTTTACATGGATCTTAGAGATCACATCTCCACTGAGCCATCCCAGAAACAGCTGTGCTGGGAACATCAGGACACAGTGACATTTTCTCGGCTCCCCCTCACTTGCTGGTCACTCTGTGCTCACAGTTTACCTGCTCCTTAAACTTCCAGTGTTGAGCTGGAGAGTCACAGAGACAGAGTGACCAAAGGCTTCATCCAAGCACTCATGAAGCCATGTGAGCCTCCGCTGACTGGGTACCCTCTCCAGTCCGTTCCTCCTCCATATCATCAGGACCAAACAGCAGGAGTAATTTAAGGGACTGAATGAGCCTGCACACATGGAACACCCTGGTTTAGCAGGATGCCAGGCACACAGCAATGCTCCCAATGGCAGAGTCCTCATCAGTCCTAAGTCAGATGGGTCTATCTCTCAATCCTTAGCACCCAGTCATGTCACTCACTATTCCATCATCAGAATACATCTTCTCTAGAGATGATCTTGCCCTGGCAGCTTCTCTCTTCCATTTCCCTGATAGCTTCTGAACGCTCCCACTGACTGTTCCAGATAAGAAATCCAGGACTCGTGCTATGTCTAGTTACCTCCCTGGAGCCCCCCAAAAGCACCAGAAACCCCCTCCCTGCCCCGATGGGGTTCTAGTCTGGCCCCTGAACCTATGACCAGCCTCTCTAGTAATGGCTCTCTGTGTGTTGACCTCACTTCAAACATCTCAGATCTTGCTACTTCCTGCTCAAAACCTGGTAAAACCCCAAACAAATGACACCTCCTTCTGTAAGCCCTCCATGATAGGCTCAGCCCAATCACAGCAATGTTTGAACCCTGTACTATAAGAACTGATTTTTCCTATCTCTCTTACAAGGTAAATACTTTGGGAACATGGACACCCCAAGGAACACTCCACCCACCCAACATGTTCTTTACCAATTGTGGATACAGCAATGTCACCTCTGGGTGCCTATGTTACAGGATAATGATGAATTTCTCTGGGAGTGACTGTATAGTGCTCAATGTGAGTCAGAAGAGGCAAAGAAATTGTATGTAATGTTAAGTGGGTTTTGTTTGTTTGTTTATTTAAGGAATATCTGGAATTTAGCCTAATATATACTCTATAATCTTTCCACTCAGTCTTCTGCACAAGCATCCCCAAGCTTCTTAGTTTTTGTGTTATTTTGTATTCATGGTTCTGAAATGCAGGGCAAACAGCATCATGACTCATCATGGCAATGGCACTGGACAGCCTATGCCTTGATACCTCTGGGAACATGCTCCTGGTTCCTCTGGAATGGACCCCATCAGCCTCTCCCTTCTACTAATGTCATTTCTATCCTTCCCAGCTCCTCCCAGTGAGAGAAGGGCACCCAGCTAGCCCAGGATAGCTCAATCTTGCTATGCAGTCCAAAGCAACCTTGAACTCCTGATCTTCCTCTCCCTCTGAAACACTGGGATGATCACCACCTGGGCTTTACATGGTGCTGAGACTAGAACCCAGGACCCTGTGAATGCTAGACAAACACTCTACTGACTGAGTCATGTCTGCAGCCCCATTGCATGTCCTGACACAGGAATTAACCACAACCTGCCAGGAACCTTGACTTCTGGGCTGGGCTGCTCAGTACAAGGTTTCCCCTAGCTATGGTGAACAGACAAACATTGGATCCATTCCTCAGTCCTTGTAGGGAGCTCTGAGCCTTATACAGTGCCTAGGCAACCAGGGAGACAGACAGACAGACAGACAGACGCATGCACGCCATTTTTCTTGCCTCAGACAAAACAGAAGGTACCTGTTGATTAACATATTTCAGGTGATTATAAGATGCTGACTCCCAGAAGCTGCTTCTCTATGATATGACAGACACCATAGCCCATAGTGAGGACCACCCTCTACTGTGTCTGCATTCCCTGAAATTCACATGTGGAACTCTGAATGTCCATAGTGAGGGTGTTCGGATAATTGCAATTAGAGAGCGGATCCCTTGGGACTAACTGAAAGGAAAATGTTTTCACAGACCTTACACACTGTGACAATGCACCAAGCCTGGATGGGGACTCTGGGGCTGTCACCTGTGAGGAAGGTAGGAATTTTTCTGTCAGGAAAACCTGCTTTCAACCAATGTCCTCTTTGATCGCACAAAGCAGAAAGCCCTACCCAAGCCTATGTTCTATAGACAGCCAAACCCTACTCCTCATGCTGAGAAGGGACAGGGAGCACCTACTTGCCTACTTGAAGCCTGTTGGGACTATCAAGGTCAATCAATCCTAAGAACAGTGTCTTCATTCTAGAAGGTTCTTCCATCCCTGTGAAAAGCTAAATCTCAGTCCACTGACTGCAGGGATCCACTATAACATATCCCACCCTATCATATGCTCAGCCCTGAGTGCAGAACTCATGGTCTTTTGTCTCCCAGTGCCCAGCACATGGCTTCCTCTAGATGTGAGCTATACCCTGGCTGTACAGTAAGCAGAGATCCCTGTTCTTCTGATCCCTTCCTGGCAGGATTTGAGGAACCAGCAGAGAATTTAGCATCCAGCTCCCTAAGAACTGTGACTTTGGTACTCACTGGGTTCTCTCAACTTTCTGGATGACTGTAGAACTCACCCAAAGTCACTCCAAAAGCACATCTTGTCTTCAAAGCACATTTATTATTGCACAGCAAACATTAGTTACTCTTATTTAAAAACAAACACAAGGCAAGCCTTCCATGGCAGGCCTGCCATACCTCAGTCCAAGAGTGCAGGTATCAAATGCTACCCATGTGATCAGCTCCAGTCCAGAATACAGGGTCACAGCATGACCCAAGGGGGCTGACACGAGGGGTTCCTGTCATAACTGACAGCAGCGATCCTGGAGCCTGGTGGCCTTAATGTGGCCTCCTGGCCCTTCTATCAGCTCCAAGACATAGCTAATTCTGCTCTCTGAACATAATCCGCCTCTTCTGTCAAACTGGGGGTGGCCTCACCTGCTTCTAACACTGTTTTAAAGACTCAAAAGGTTAATACAAACACAACAGGTAGCCTTATAAAGTGACCCCAGTGTCCTCCCTCTATCTTTATTCACAAGGCAGCATCTGATGAGCAACCACCCTGCATTTGCTGGAGAATCGCCTGCCTGGGAAAGCTTTTTCAATTCTTAGACCTAGGAAGATCAGGTAACTGATGACTGGGTGAAGTCTCCGAGCCCCTTGAGTTTGTCTTAGTTCCCAGTGTCCCCTATCTCTGCCTGACCACTACTGAACCATGGGGACCCAGGAAGCCAGGGACGGAGTAGATATAGCTCCATCAATATCTGAGGTCAACTGTCCCCATGAGGAGCTGCTACCCCAGAAGCCATTGTGGCTAATGTGTGTATTCTCAGGAGTCCAGATCATAGCCCACCATGGCCTTAGAGGCCTAAGATGAGAATAACGTCACCTCACAGACTCCCTTCATGTTCCTGTGTGCATCAGGAAGGCGGCTTGCACCTTTGATCTGCGATACTAGCTTCTGCCTCACGCTAGAGTTACTAGAGCGGTAACCCCGCCATGAGAACACTCAAGTCCCTGTCCAGGGTCAGGCTGGGCCCTTGCTGCTACTGTCACCAATGCAAAGTCCTCAGCTATACTGCCAAGGGAAGCACTGTGGGCTTCTATAAATAAAACCCCGTGTGACCCCCTTCAGGAATCTCTCCCTCATCACAAGTGAGGAAGCACACTTAAAGAGGCTTAAACAGTGACACCGGCCCCCACACTAACAACAGCTGTCGCAAGCAGTCCAAGAGGAACTGGTCCAGCACAAAGGCAAGAGGTGATAGGCTCTAACAGGCAGCCACCTGTCCACACAGGCCCAGTGAGGGTAAGATGGGTAAGTAAATAAGGGCCAGAGGAATACAGCTTCCTTATGGAAGGGCTGCAAATAATGACTATGGATACACCCACACACCTCCTGAGGAAATGGGGCTCATGCTACTGATGAGGACCAGGGACAGTCTCTTCTAACGACCAGAACACAGGCAGGAAAACAGCAATAGCTGGGAACGTATGAGTAGCCTGGACTATATGATGAGGTCAAGGCCAGCTTGTTACACAGAGAAACCTTATCTCAAATAAGGGCAAAGTGGAGGAGAGAAATCTTCACACACACACACACACACACACACAACAGCCTACCATGAGAAAAGCCAAGTTGACAAAGTTTTTTTTTTTTTTGGCTTGTTTTGGGTCTGGGAGGTTTGTGACCTGGCGCGACCCGCGGCGGCAGTTGGAACTTGGTTTGCACCCTCGGCTTTTGTCTCTTAAAGAAATTAATTACTCGCTTATATTAACTGAATCATCTTACTTTCAAGAATATGTGATTCAGTTCTGACCCCGAAGCTCACACTGAGTGACAAACAGTCCTGTGCCCTTTCTGAGACTGAGCCCAAAGAAGACACTTACCTGCTCCTATGTGACAAGCCCAGTCAGATGGAGGGGCCTCAACTTACCAAGATGAGACCCAGGAGAAGATGAACCTGTGAGGCTGATACCCATAGTCACCACTAGGTGGCGACAGAGCATGCAGATGTGCAGGTCAGGGAGCAAGTTCTGGCTGGTGGGTGGTGGGGGCATGTTAACACACCTTCCTTGCAAGCCAGACCTGTTATATTGCCAGTGCCTTTATCTTGGGGCCCAAGATATTTGTGGACACAGAAGGAAGGAGCCTTCCTGGACCTCTACAGTGGGAATGCTTGGGTGCATCTCGTAGAAATAAGCATAGACCTTGTGCAGAACCTGGCAAACAGCTTTGAGCTCCTGCCCCAACTCCACTGGCCCCCATCTCCACTTCACCATATACTGGGATAAACTCTTGCACTCACCCCAAAGAGACGGAGTTTACTGAATTTGTCTTGAGAACACACCAGCAATTGATGGATGCATGAAAGGCGGGTTCTAGGACCACCACTTTTTAAACCTCAAATGTTCCAGCTTCAGAAACCAACTGCCCAGATGTTAAGGGAAGCTTCTCCTACTGCTCCTAAGACCCTGCACACGGCTCAGCTGTGGCCCCACCTCCTCACAGAGAACCGAGAGCTCGATGCAGAGCAGACAAAGTGGATGTCACTTTTGTCTCGTCCAACCTACACACTCAAGTCAACACTTAATGACTCCTGAGCTGGAAGAGGCTTACTGCTCACCATGGCAACCACAGAAGCCTTGAGGATCAACTGCTGTGTGCTGCAGCTGGGGTCTGAAAAAGAAGGCTAGAGTTCCCTGGTCCTGGATGGTACTCCTCAGGGCTCCCTTAGTTTTCTCATAAATGCCAGCCTTTGCCATTCAGCAGAGAATGGCAGCTATACTCCAGGGACCTGGAGAACAGGACAGTACTTCTAACTACTGTTACCCATCATCACAAGCTACTAGCTGCTACTAACATCTCATTCATAGAAGAGAAAGAAAAAGAGAAGTTTCTGCCTGTCCTGCTAGACCAGTGGCCACCAGCAGTACCGGGGGCTGGGGGGCTTCCGTAAAGGCTCTAGGTCCCACACTTCAGATGCTCAGTCCAAAACTCATAGGAACCCCCCCCAGCTATGTTATGTTTAGAACAGGTTGGGATCCAAGCTTCAAGATATTCTAAAGACATCTATCATTACCCCCAACAGCCACTCTGCAACATGTGCTTGGTATTTGTTGTGTATGTCACAGTCCTTAGTGATGGTTTTTATTTTAAAAAGTTTACTGAAGTTTAGAATTATTTGAAAAAAAAATGATATCTCAACCATGGAGCATTTTGGGGGATTCAGGATCCCCAGATACTCATCTAAAGGGGTGATGGGTACCTGGATAATCTATCTAAAGATGATAATCTAGAAAGTCCTAGAGGATACCAAAACATTAATCTCAGCCATCACACAGAGGCTGCAGTGAAATTTACCCCAGAAGTGTCTGTAGTTTTATCTTATTTTTCTTCTACCTTTATTTGTTTGTTTGTCTAACTGACTAATTAATTGTTCTGAGGGTGCTACTCTGGGCTTTTTTTAAAGGTGATTTTTACTTTTTTATTTATTTTTATGTATGTGCATTGGTGTTTTGTTTACACGTATGTCTGTGTGACAGTCTCAGATCTCCCCCTAGAGTTACAGTCGTGTGTACTGGGAACTGAACCCAGGCCTTCTGGAAGAGCAGCTAGTGCTCTTAACCACTGAGCCATCTCTCCAGCCCTGAGAGCTCAGGGTTTTGCACACTCTAGGCAAGTGCTTTACCACTCAGCACATTCCCCACCTCCAGTCCCTAACTCATCCTTCTCCTACCTTTATTCTTTTCTCATAAATATAACAGTGTTTGGAAACTCTCTTAATCACTTTGAATAATAGAGTAGACACAAATATACTTAATAGTTTCAGACTTCTCTGCAGTATCGTTCAACTCCAGAGAGAAAGGGCACCTGTAATAGTGCTACCTGGACACTAGAGGGCACCAAAGCACAAGAGTCTGGCTGCACTGGCCTTGGCCCTGAATTGGCTCCTTATGAGGAAGCACAGAGCATAACAGGATAAAGTCCCAGCTATCTACCCTAGCTGCACAAAGTGCAGAATGTAGAACCCTCAGGCTCACATGCCTGAACACCCAGCTATTGGTATGACCAATGGCAGGTGCCTGGAGGCCCACAAAGCAGGCCTACACCATACATTACACATTCCACAAGCTTCACATATGTCAGTCATTTAACAAACATTTTCTTACACACACCTCTTTGTGACATCCCCACATAGCCATTTAATCTCTCTCTCTCTCTCTCTTCCTGTCTCCCTGCCCCCCCCCCACCATCCTAGGGAGTGAGACTTGGGAGACAGCTTCTCACAGCCATTTGTTCACAGATGGGAAAGACTATCTGGGACCAGGGTGTTTTCCACTCTGGTGAGCACCTCCCAGAAGGTAAACGCAACAGGGGTCTATTTTCAGGAGCAATGCTCACGATAACCCAGAGCTGGACTGACTATAGAGCCAGTGCACTCTGCTGGTCTGGCTGAGGGTGGGTCTCAGGGAGCCCTGCTCATCCTAGTCATAAGAGAAAGAAGCCCCCACCCAAAGCAACTCTGCCAGCTCCTGATCTTCTTAGAGATAGATACCTGTGATTCGTGAAGGACATTATTCAGCCCCATTTGTATAAACCACAAGATAGAGTTCTGTTTGCACATGTTCTCACATGTGTGTTTGCATATGTGTTCTGTGTATATACCCCAGAGGTACTGTGTAATTGCCTATCCCTCCTTCTGCCGGTGGCCAATCCACTGTCAACCTGATTGACAGTTCTTGACCACCAATACTGAGGGGGGAGCAATGCAAGGAAATGCAACTTAGTGACCAGCCTCTTGTCTCCTATGTGCTTTGGGTATCACCCCCAGCACGGAGCACATTGCCAGGAGCCCACACACTGGCTTGCAAGCAGAATACTGCTAGGAAACCCCTGGCAGAGCTCCTGGGCTAGGAAAGCCATGACCTTCTCCCATCTTCCTGGGCAAGGCTGACATCTATGCCACCAGGCCAGGCCTGTAGAAGTAACATAACAGAGAAGCCACTATTTGTGTGTATGGGGCGGGGGTGGGGGGGTGCTGCTGAACTTTAGGACCACAGGGCCCTTTCTCCAATATTCTGGACTTAATTCCCTCTTAATTCCATTAAGTCTTTTGTCAAAAACAATCTCCCCAAAATGACTCCCTAGCAGAGAGTGACGCCATATCAACCACAAGAATGAGTCTGTCAAAACCCATATAAGCCTCAACGGACAGAGACAGACTATAAAGAGCTCTTTGCTCCAGGAGACATCCATTCAAAGAACCAATATCATGGCCATTCTAAAAATGGCCAAGCAGAGCTCATGCTTGGAGCAGCCGATGTCATGACCCACACCATACATCCTCACGGTCCCAGAACTGAGAACCAGGTGGGGAGCTTCAGCTCCCACTCCTAGGGGACCTTGTCTCCAAGCAAGGCCTCAGTCTCAGGAACCATGGCAGGGGGACACCACAGCTGACATGGAAAACTGTAAGGGCTGTGGAGAAGTCACGGGGAAGGGACCAGTGTAGCACAGCGGGGCAGGGAGTACCAGGCTGACTACCCTCTGTGGCCATGAGGCAAATGCCACATCCCACAGCACTATTAAGGACCATAAAAATGTCTAGTTTTATTTACACTCAGAAAAAAGAACACACTTTTCAACTTTAAAAAAAAGGGTTTTACTCTGTTGTGTTAATTTGCCTGTGTGAATAACACAATCGCAAAATAGGACATCTTGTTTTTACTCATTTTTAGTAGGGACCTCAAGATGGCGAAAGCAGACAGGGATGATCCCATTCAAGTGGCACAGGCTGCCCCAGGATAAGATTACCCTCATAGCATCCAGGATACCTCTTTTCAAGCCTAAGGCTAACACTGCTGATATCGATAGCCATGGTAACTGCTGCCCAGAAGCTTCCTGGTGTCAGGAGACCTTTCAAATCTATCTTGAAGCCAGGGGTATGAGAGACCCAGGAGGCAGGGAGAGACAGAGGCCTCATGCAGGTGACCCTTGATTTATGACAGAGTTCTATTCCCTGAACACAATGGACACCAAACATCAGAAAGGCACTTAATTTGGATAGTTTCCCAAACATCACAACTTAGGGACACAGAACCACCCCCTTACTGGCTAGCAGGGGCTAGCTAGGGGTTGTATCTGGCTGCCTTTGCAATGAGAGGGGCCTAGGGATGATCCCACATTACGCCCAACCAAGGAAAAGACCCAGATTCCACAGAAGGTAGAGTTTCCATAGAGAGAATTTCATTTTCACACCACAGTAAGGTAAAAAACATCTGCAGTGAGCTGGTGACAGAGTGCATTGGAAGGGGGTTTGCAGAGCATGGGTGAAGTACTCAGGACTGGCGGGGGCGGTTAAAAGTCAAGAAGCACATGGAAGGCCATCTCTGAGCCTTTAAGGCCAGCCACAAAGCCGCTATGGCCACCAGTTTATACCTCCCCAAGGCACGTCATTTAAATGTATGCGTGTGCATGCAGAGACCATCAGACCCCCATGTTGGAGCTGAGAACTGAACCCAGGTCCACCTACATCTCTGTCATCTCTCTAGTCCTGCACCCAACTGTGGTAACAGGGTGGGGGAGGGTGGTTTAAAGTACACAGGGCATTGGTAGCAATGTCAACCAATATACTGAGTGTGGCCACTGCCACTGTCTAGTTCCAGAAAACTATCATTCTAATAAAAAGAAATCCTGGACCCACTGATCAGCCCCTGCTAGCTCCCCTCTGCAGCCCTGGCAACTACTATCCAACGTTTTATCTAGAGTCAACACTTCTGGGCACTTCAGAGAAATAGAGCCCTGTGGTAAGTCTCTGATATCCCCATAGCTCATGCATACCAAAGCTTGTTAGGCCTTTGTTCTTCTTTATGGCTGGATAGTCTACCGTTGTGTGCTATCCACATGTATAGATCTATGTGTGTATGTATGTACACATTTATGTGTGTGTATATGTGTATGTATGTATATGTGTGTGTGGATATATTAGGGCATTAAAGGGAAAGTTGGAGCCTCTGTGACCAATGTCGGAGGTGGCCAATGAGGTAAGAGATGAGGGACCAAAAAGAGAACGAGCTCAAATGGAGGCTCGTGCATCCTCTTACCTGATGGACAGGCGTTGATCATAATGAGGGAGGGCTGGAGAAGCCCAGTAAGAGGAGGGTAGAGACAGGAGGTGACGTGGGCGGGGGGGGGGGGGGGGGGACACACAAAGATGACCTTCTTCCCCTGGGCCCCCAAGCCCAAGACACAGAGGATCTCTTAGGAAAAAAAAAAGAATGACAGCTTTGCCTGGGGTTCAGGGAACTGCACCAAGGAAGGCTGTAGGCTGAGGATAAGAAGGACCTCCCCTTTCCTGCCTGGCTGGAACCCACCCAGCTGGGTACACCAGCTTCCTTCCCCCGCAGCTTCATGGAGTCTCGGGAATTGCCAAGAGTTATCATGGGAGACACGAGTCAGCTCACATATTCCTGTTATTTAAAATGTAACACACACACACACACACACACACACACACACACACACACACACACTCGCTTTTCATCCCAGCCTGTACTAAAATAAACTGAGTGAAAAGAGTAATCATTAAAGTTAAGAAACCCAATACCCAGGCCCTGGGGTAGCCTGAGAAAACAGTTTGTTATCAAGACTGTGGGACAGAAATCCGCTGCTGTATCAAACGGGAAAGGATAGAATGGGTCCTGTGTCTCTGGCACAGCGATGTGATAGGACCTCTGGCAGGCCTTTCGGGGAGACACTCACTGGGTGGGTGTCAGCGTGGGCCACTGGCTACTTCTCTGCTCCTCCTCCCAGAGTCCACACTACCATCCCGGCACTGTCCACGGGCAGCCAGCTCACCACCCGCCCTCACACTTGGCAGCTATAGCTCATGTTACAAAGCAATTTCTCAGGACTCTGGATTAAAAGCACAAGGGTGCACACACACACACACACACACACACACACACACACACACACTAAATTCTACTTCACAATCCATAAGGTGGGGCAATTGGTGGCTCCTGAGGCCAGGTCATGCATGAGCTGGGGGAAGGACAATGCAGCTTTTCTTTTTGAGGGAGGTGTTCACTTAGGACTCCGCCCTCTGAAGGCTGAAGAGAAGGGGGTGGGTATGAATGGAGGACAAAGGTCTAGAACCTGGAAGAAATTCCCAAACTTCCAACTGCTCAGGGGCTTCTGCAGGATAGGAGGGGGTGAGTATGAAGGGAGGGCAAGCATGAGCAAAGCACAGGAAGACAAAGTACAAGCAGCATGGAGGAAGAGTCCTCAGGGACACTAACCCTGAAATTCCACCTACAGAGACAAAAGGCCCTTAAGCTACGGTTGTGTGCCAGGATGTTCCAAGATGTTCCAAAGACCTGGAGCTGGAAAACAGAGAACAAGGAGAGGGTGGAGGCTGAAATGTGCCCACTCAGCCCCAGGTTCATTGCTGGACAAGGTTTCCTGGCCATGCCCTGCTGCCTCATCAGGAACCCTGTCCCTGGCGCCTCTCGCACTGTAAATGCATACGCTACCCATGGCCACTAGTGCAGTTTCTATCCAGGTCCCAAAAGTTCCAGTCAGAGGTGGAAAGATGGCTCAGAACCTAAGAGTACTAGCTGTTCTTCCAGAGGTCCTGAATTCAACCACACGGTGGCTCAGAACCATCTAGAATAATGTCCAGTGCCTTCTTCTGGTGTGCAGGTATACACACAAGCAGAACAGTGTATACATAATGAATAAATCGCAAAGAAAAAAAAAAGAACGGCCCCCAGAGAGCCATATGTGAGAGATATATACATATATAAATATTCCAGTCGGGTCAAATGGTAAAGCAAAAAGAAAAAGATGCCACAGTATCATGAAAAGTCAGGGTTCTGCGGAGATGCTCAGGGGGTGAGGGAGTCTGTTGCAAAAGTATAGGAACCTGAATTCAGACCCCAACACTGTCATAAAGCCCAGTATATAACTGTGCGAGCCCGGAACCTTGGGGTGGAACCATAGAGCCAGGAGGGTTTATGGGGCTTGTTGGCTGCCATCCTAGCTCCAGTAAAAGGCCCTGTCACGAGGAGAGCAGGGTGCCTGACATGGCCCTCTGACCTCCAGATACACACACAGCTACACACACATACAGGCACAGATACCAAAAGAAAAGAAAAGAAAAGGAAAGCATTGTGTGCCTCAATAATGACAAATAGAGAAAGACACACAAATGTGGAAACCAACGGCCAAGAAACGGGTATTCAAACCCCACACACCACAGCTCTACAAAACCCACACATGGACCAAGAGAAAGAGACCCCTGGACAAGTGATGAAAATGACCCCGAATTCCACATCCCCCTCCACCGCCCTCCTGTCTCTGGTTTTGGGTTGTGAACAGCCAAACCCCCATGGCCTCTTGATGAACAATCTACAGGCCATTTACCTCATAACACATTTTCCAACTTTTCCTACTTACAATCACAGCACTACACCATGAACACGAGACTCCTCACAGCAGCCAGCCACCCTTGGGTGCTCTCCCACTCAAGTGTCACCTCTCTTGCAAGCCCCCCACCCCGTCAGTATATTAGTGACCTTCATTCACTGTTGTGGCAGATATAAGTTACAGAAGAAAGTGTTCATTTGCACCACAGTTAAGGGTGCAGCGGGAAGGCCTGTCAGCAGTGCGTGAGGCGGCAAACTGCACTACATCTTTAATCAAGAAGTAGACAGAAGTGTAGGCTGGCCCTCAGCTTGATTTTAGTCAGGACCCAGCCGATAAGATGGGCAGGTCTTCTTCTTCAGTTAAACTTCTGGGCAATCTCTCACAGACACTCACCCACAAGTTTGCTTCCTAGGTGACTCTGAATCTAGTCAAGCCCACACACAAGATATTCCCTCATAGGGTGGATCACCCCAAGAACACAGTGGCTTCCCTCGCCTGCAAGAGTGGTCTGGTTCATTCTGTTCTTAAGCAGAGCCTAGTGTCGCTTCACATTCCCCTTTCTGAATTTTGACTGGGAGCCCCCAACCGCCCCCCACCCCGGGCAGTCTGGAGTTCTGGCTACAATACTATTCTCAATTTCATTTTCAGACATTCAAGGCTCTTTTGAAAAAGAGAAACATGGTTCCTCACCCCTATATCCTCAGGTTGGCATGGAGATGGTAAGGAGGAAGAGGCAGGAAATGAGAGCTGGTCACACCTCAGTCTTTACACAGAGCAGCCTTAAAAGTCACCTGGGAGAGAGGGGTTCAGCTTCCACAGGCCTGGGAGGGTGAGAAGCTACCGGTATCTGCCCCACCCTTACCCTTGCCCAAGCCTTTTTGGAGAAGCAGGAACAATACCATGGGACGTCAAGTCCTTCCTGGATGAAAACAGAGCTGGACTGTGTTCCAATCTTCCACTTACCCTAATTACCAGGAAACAGTTCTTCTCCTTCTGCCATTATGATTTAATTAAGCCCCAGTGGCCTGGAAGGAGATCATGTCTCTAAAACTGGCAGGAAAGGTGAAAAGCACATAAAAAGACGGGATAGGCAATGCAGGGACAAGACAAGGTCCCGACCCCTAAGGGCGACCCCAAGCCCTCAGATCATCCTTGGGTTCCCATGAACCCAACTGCTGCCAAGAGTCCAATAAGATGGATGTACTGGAGAATAAAGGGCTGGTGCCCCTCCCTCTCAGAGCTTCTGAAGGAAGCCAGGCACAGAAGCCAGACAATACCACCACAACAAGTGCCTCGAAGAACACTGTGACAGAGCCAAAAGCCAGTCAGTCATGGCCCAGGCATCTCTGCACACTGCCAGCCTCCTTGCCCTTTCTATATAGACTTCAGGAGCAACTGAAGGTAACAGGGAACCCTGGCAGTCAGGTATAGGATAGGGGCTCCCAGTCGGTCCCTAAGAGGGCCAAGGGTGAGCCACATTGAAGGGAGATGGGCATCTAGGAAGGGCACACAGGTGTCCCAGTCAAGAGATCTTTTCAAATCCTGGCTGTCTTCAAGTTGGGGAGACAGCTCCATGGGCCAAGTGATGTCTTGTGAGCAGGAGAGTCTAAATTTCTGCCTCAGCATCTATAAAAAGACACAAGTCCCCAGAATCCCAGAGCAGGGGAGGGATGCAGGCCCCTAGGGTGTTCGAGCCAGCCAGTCTGACTGGATAGCAAGCCTTGGGTCCTAGGAAGAGACCCTGTCCCAAACCCAAGGTGGGCTGTTCATAAGGATAACAGCAGACATTGACCTCTGGCCTCCTTACAGGAATACATACGTATACCTGCACGTGCACATCCATGTACACATAATAAGCAAACCAGCAAATAAGTGTCCACTGCTAGAATACCAGCTAGGTAGGCGCTCAGCACTTCAGGCTGTACCAGGGATGTCAGATCAAAAGCAAGGGGCACTCACATGTCTGGGTGACAGAGAAAGAGATCTCTGTGTATGTGTGTCTCTGCCTCTCTCTCTCTCTCTCTCTCTCTCTCTCTCTCTGTGTGTGTGTGTGTGTGTGTGTGTGTGTGTGTGTGTCTCCCTCACTCTGTCCCTCCCTCAGAATGTCACAGAGGCTGGAGCATGGTACCGAAAGGTGAGGTTTTGCAAAACAGCGCTCACTTAACCTCCCTTAGGAAACGTCCATTCCTGCCTAGGGACCATCTGCTATGTTTATCTTCTCCTCAGCTCAGGGTCCCCCATGCCAATAATGAATGAGGCCTCTAAGAGGCAGGACCCCGAACTGTTAAAGGGGAAAGCCATTTCCTTCAGGGAAAAACCTGACACCACCAGGCCTCTGTCACCTTTCAGGTGAATGTTCCTACTAGTGTGATGTGAAAAGTAGGCCTCCAAGGTCTCTCCCAATGAAAAATGAGGGTGAGTCCAAGACACAAAAATAAAACCACATCACCCCATATTGTGAAGCCCACAAGGAGGCGCTGGCCGACAGCCAGAGTCAACAGGACCAGCTGAGGGCCTAAGCTGTGTGCCCTGGCTATCCTGTTGGGGGAGATGTGTGTGTGTGTGTGTGTGTGAGAGAGAGAGAGAGAGAGAGAGAGAGAGAGAGAGAGAGAGAGAGAGAGAGAGAGAGAGAGAGAGAGCCCTCCCCACACTGGGCACAGGGAAGTGAATCCTCCTCCGCTGCACCTTTCAGCATCTCTGATGACCTGGCAGGCTCTGCTGTCCCCACAGGTCAGAAGAGCTGCACCATCTGACCTGGAGATGGAGTGTCCTTAGGCTGAGTGTGACCCGTTGACCTGTCACCCACAGGAACTGCCACTGTGAAGCAAGAATAAGCCCAGCTACCCACACAGAGCTGCTGGCAGTGCAGACATGACCATGGGGATGCCTGGCTGTACACAGCAGCCTCCAAGGGGGCAGGCAACACTGCTTAGCACTTGGAACACAGTTCTGTAGCCAGAGGGCTTGGTTTGGGGCCAGGTGGCATGATTTAAGAAAGCTGTGTGATTGGCAACAACTTACTTTCCGTCTCTGTCTCCCTATCAGTCAAACAGAGGTCACAGCCAGTGCCTGTGTGTCCTAAACACCTTGTGAAGAGCGCATGAACACATATGTGCATGCATGTGTGTTTGAGCACACATATATGTATGTGCTGCTGTGCTGACCAATAGCTGATGGCCACAGCCCAGATCCTAACAACCTCAACCATCTTTCCAGAACGTTCTCAGAATATGTTTAGTCCCTGTCAGATGAGAGGTGGTAGAGAAGCTAGCTAGGCCTTAAGAACTCCCTGTGTGGTCCCCACTGCACAGTACTGAGTCTATCAGAACAGAAAGGTCACACCCAGCACCACACTGTCCTGCAGGGTGTCCACAGCTACTGTCACATGACACGGAAAAATTCAGCAAGGGCTCCAGTGATAGACCAGAGATGAACACTTCTGCCAAGCAATCAAGGCTCTAAGAACATCTCAGTGAAAACAAATCCAAGAGACTAGAGAGATGCTCCACAGTTAAGGGCACTCACTGCTCTTCCAAAGGACCTGGGTTTGATTTTCAGAACCTGTATGGCAGCTCATAACCATCTATAACTCTAGTTTCAAGGAATCTGACATATTCTACTATAGCCTCTATAGGTACTGTATACACGTAGTGCATAGACATACCTGCAGGCATACATAAAATAAAACAAGCCAAGCAAGGTAATGAAAGCCCATAAACCCAGTATTTAGGAGGCTGAGGCAGAAAAATCACAAGTCTGAGAGTGGTCTAAACAACACAGTGAGTTCAAGGGCAGCCTGGGCCGCTGTTATGCCCACAATCTCATGAGGGAAAGATGAACTGATAGCGAGAAAGGAAACTGAGTCAGTAGGGTGAGAGCACAACTGTAGGGGTGTCTAGGAGTGAACTTTGACAGCCTTCTAGGGGTGGTCTTCTTCAGAAGCACTAGACACATACACCCTTCTCCTTGGATCCCAGTGGCAGGTCTCCAAGCCCCAGGGACATCTCTGTCCTGGCACCAGATCAGCCTGCCATGCCACACAGCAAGCAAGCCACACACCACACCAGGAACACACCTACCAGGACAAACCTTTCATCCACTTTCCTTCTTAACCCTGGTGTGGGGTATACTCCACCATGGCACCTCCTCCCCAGCACCCTCAGGATGAGACTGATCAAGAACATAACCCACAAACACAACCCAGAATGAAAGGTCTTGGATTGGCCACTCCTGATTCCTATCATCCTAGGCATCTTGGTGCCTTTGAGTGCCTTCTAGGGGCCAAAGACCCTAGAAGAGAGGTGGCAATTGCCCCACACCACAAGCTTCCTTGTCTGCACCCCCTGCCCTGACCTCTCAAGACAAAGGCGTCTTTCTCCTTGCTCCTCAGGGTCACCACATTTTCATCAGACCTGTGCTTGTTTCCTTTCTGCCCGGGACATCTTGGCTTTCCTCCTCCAGCACCACCGTCCCCAGGAGACAAACCCTGTATTGTTTCCATAGACCTAATAAATGACTCCGTCCTCCACCAGCACCTCCTGCTGCTAACTTGCTTGCTCTCTCT
>PVIH01004129.1:0-12500 GCA_004025045.1 Sigmodon hispidus
AAAAAAAAAAAAAAAAAAAAAAAAAAAAAAAAAAAAAAAAAAAAAAAAAAAAAAAAAAAAAAAAAAAAAAAAAAAAAAAAAAAAAAAGAAAACCTAATACATCTGGTTGTGAGTCTAGCCTTTACCACTGAGCCATCTCTCCAGACCAAGCTGGTACACTTGAAGAAGCAAGTCAGTTGTAGTGTGCTCTTGTTCAAGGCTGAGGGTACGAAAGCTGAGCAGAGAAGAGGCCAAAGAGGCAGCAAGAAACTGATTTGATGTTAGAACTAACCAAGCCAGATAAGCGGACATAGCTCAGCGGTTAAGAGCCCTGGCTGCTCTTCCAGAGGACCGGGGTTCAATTCCCAACAACCACATGGTGGCTCACAACCATCTGTAATGAGATCTGGTGCCCTCTTATGACAGGAGGGAGAACAATAAATAACTTTAAAAAAAAGTTGTAATTTTTAAATTGCCCAGAGTAGGCATGCTGAGATAAGTCAGAGGGTGAAGATCCTTATCACGTAGCCTGATGCCTGAGACTTCGGTTCTACCCCCACAACTCACAAGGCAGAAGAAAAGAAGCCACTCCTCAAAGTTGTCCTGTGACCTCCACACAAGCAAGCACCCAATCCACCTCCAAATGCTTTGAAAAGGCTGTTTGTTTTGTTGTTTGTTTTTGTTTTTTTCTTAATTGTTCATGAGTACCTGAAGAGTTTAGGCTGATTTCAATGTCAGAGACTCATTCTGGCCCTGTATAGACATTAAATCAGAGATGGCCAGTAGCTATTACGACTAAAGTCAAAGACAGAAGGCTTGCCATGGGCAGCAGGCCTAAGAGAGAGCTCAATCTGGAGGTGGACCAGGTCATCATGGCTAGGCTATAATCTCAGAGCCCTCAGTCTTCTTTTCTCTGAACATACATGCTCCTTGATGGCCTCCAGACATGCCATGGTCACATCCTCTCTGTGTTCATAGTATAGGCTCCTACCTCTTGTTTATTCCAGAGCTTTACACCTGTCTACCCAGTCACCAAGTGATCATCTTGCCCTTGTCTGAACACCACCATTTGAGTGTGCTCAAAATGGTACCATTTAACTCTTCCAGCACAGCGCCCCCACGTCCTCTGTGCACTAATCTGCTGTCACTCACCTGCTGCCCACTACCTCAGGGAGCAGGCTGTGCCCCTCTGCAACAGCACAACGCATCCCTGCTGAAGACTTGGGGTTTGGCTTACTCTGGTTGTGGCAAGAAAAGGGAGCGAGAGCAATTATGATCTTCAGGGCTCCGCCTGCAGTGTTGGTAGCAATGTGCCCCCCCTCCAGTGTCAATACAAGCCCAGGGTCATTTTTCAGTGCTTGCCAATGGCTGTAATTGCATAGGTCTGAGAGGCTCTCCAGAGACTCCCTGCCATTCCCCATTCTCTTCTCCTGGACAGTGCTCTATAGACGAACCTCAGGCTATGGATCATGTTTTTCACATAACCCGTTAATTACTAAATAAAACAACCCAGCTTTCAACCTGATTAGCCCAGATTAATAGCCAGCAGCGGGTTTCATGCCCCTGCACAATTTATCACTGAAAAGAACTGTGTCTTTAATGATTTAGCTACCTGGCCTAGCAGGGCCTGCTCCGGCCACGGGTCTCTGAGAGGAGTTAATTGCTGTTCTTCGTTTCTGACCTAGAAGGGTCCAGGTGACAGTTCCTATTAGCCAGGCTTGGCCTGCCTGATGACAAAAGACGGCAGCAATCCCTTCCTCCCACTTTGTTCAGGAGATATATGGAGGTCAAGTGTCCCCAGCCCCAGCACCCCAGCTGCCTGCTGAAACAGGTTGAATCAACCTGTAAATTTATATGCTGTTTCCCCTCCCCCTCCTTCCCTCCTCCATATACTAAAAGAGTAAATCACTGTGTCATTAATTCTCAAATTTCAAGGAGTATTCTAAGAACTTTTATAAAGATGCAGTGAGACCAGACTCGTTCGGGAGAGAATGGCTGGAGACTGTAAAAGTAAGAGAACAGTTTTGCTGTTGTAGGGTGTTTTTGTTGTTGCTGTTTGTTTATTTTTGGAGGTAGTGAGGGACTTCATGGTTCTTTTCCTGTTTCATTTATTATTTATCATAGGAAGATGCTTTGGTGAACAGGCCCTTCAACTACCAAAACTATTTGCTAGTACCAAATCCAATTCCTGTGTTTTTTAGACAAAGATGCTAAAGTCATAGGGAGAGGAAGCTGATGAATGGTCACCAAGAGGCTTCTCAGGCCAGGCTCCAGCAGCCAGCAAACACAGATAAAGGCAGACAGAGGGCAGACTCCCCAGGTTACAGGCTACAATAATGGCAGATATTACCGAAGCCTTGTTGTGTTCAGATCTTTCTACTGAACAGTCACCAGGCCTGGTTTTCTGGTGAAGTGATTATATTCAAGCAGGTTCCTATAGAACTTCCTGCAGTGGTAAGAGTCTTAGGTATCTGCACTGTTCCAGGTCCCTTATCATTGGTGGCCACAACTTCCTTATTTGAATTAAGGTCATGGTGACTAAATTTTTAGTTTTCATTGCTCTTACACAGAAATAAGGTCAGTTCTTGTGTGTGGATTACTATACACTTGCTGATCTTATCTGTTGTGATTTTTTTTCAATTAATAGCATCTGTTTTGAGGGTAGTCTTAGGCCTGTAGAAAAATTGGTCAGAAAGCACAAATGTCCTCATGAATCTGTGGGTTCTGCATCTATAGATTCAACCAAGAGAAGATCAAAAAAAGGTTGAAAGAAAATTGTACATGTGTAAACATTTTCCTAAATGATACAAAAGGATAACACTTGTACAGCACTTACATTGTTTGGGTGTTACAAGGACTCTAGAGATCACTTAAGGCATATTAGAGGACCTAATTCCATTATATCCATTATATTTAAATACTACATCATATAATAGAAGGGCCCAGGCTTCCACAGGTTTTTTTTTTGTATTGGAGAGTCACCTACAACTAATTTGTGGTTATCAAGAGATGTTGTGGGATATTTGTACGTGGTATAAAGATGTATTGCTACAATTGGTGTAGTAAAAAGCTGACTGACCGATAGCTAGGAGGAAGTATAGGTTGGACTTCTTGGTAGAAAGAGAACTCTGGAAAGAAGAAAGGTAGTCACCAGCAAGATTTAGAAGAAGCAGGATGGGTAGTACAGAGATGAAATAACGCCCCTCATGGAAGAATATAGATTAAAACATACAGGTGTTAATTTAAATTATAAAAACTACTTAGGAACAAGCCTAAGCTATGACCAAGCTTTTATAATTAATAGTATGTTGTTGTGTCCCTTTGTAGTCCCTGTGTAGCAGGACTACAAAGAGACAACTGCACAGAGGCTTCCCATGTTCTTCCATCCCAGTCTGCACCTAGTCTCGCTTAGCATCTTACCTTGGCATAGTCTTTTTGCTAGAGTGGATGAATTGTATGTCATTAATAACTAAGCTCACAATTTAAGAGCACGTGTTTTGTTGCTTCTGTAAAATGATCTACTACAGTAGTGCAGAGCAGTTTCCTTGCCCTCAGTATCTTAGTTTCTCATTGTCTTTGTTGCTTTGCCCTTTGCAGAATGTCATATAAGATGTGATAGATACCATGTGGAGCTTTCCCTGTGTGGGGTAACTATCCTCTATCAGAATTATCTTTTGTAAATATTGTCTTCCAGGGTGTGGATTTTTTCCTAGTTTTTTGACAGTAGCTCCTGATGATCACCCTCTGCTCAGATCTATATAAAAGCATGTGCCAGAGACTGGATCTGGCATTCCTCCAAAGATCCAAGTGTTAAGGGCTTGTTCTACAGAGTGACACTATTAGGATCCTACAGTCACTGAGGGCATGCTCTCTCTCTCTCTCTCTCTCTCTCTCTCTCTCTCTCTCTCTCTCTGTGTGTGTGTGTGTGTGTGTGTGTGTGTGTGTTTGTGTGTGTGTGTGTGTAGCCCTGGTTGTCCTGGAACTCACTCTGTAGACCGTGTTGACTTTGAACTCACAGAGATCCTCCTGCCTCTGCCTCCCAAGTGCTGGAAGTTCCAGGACAGCAAGGGTTGCTACACAGAAAAACTTTGTCTCAAAAAAAAAGGCAGAAAGTATTAGTCATGCTACTGGAAGCTACTTACTATATATAGAAATGGACAGAAAATTTGGAGTAATTTGTTTTTGTGTATAAGAGAAAAAACATACATCCTAAAGCTCTTTGGCATGATATAATTAGTAGATTTCTTGTGTTTCTTGCTACCTGTCATTTAAAGCAATTTTAAACTCACCTAACTGGACACATGAACTGTGACTCCTTGCAATAAGTCGGGAGAGGACAAAGGAGGTTCTGGGGCTGCCTGAGGTATAGCTGTCTCACTGATTTGTTCTGGCTTCTATCACCATGTTAGTAAAACTTAAGTTATAATCTGATTCTTTAAAAAAGAAAGAAATGGAAGTCTCAGTCCTTTCTTCCCCTCACCCCAGTAGCAAAGTTCCTATTTCCTCCATGAATCAGGGGCCTGTCTCCCTCTGGAAATAATTTTGGACATCACAGGTAGGAAGAGGGTACCTTTGACATCTAACAGTCAGAAGGCTGGGATGCCGGCTACACGTTGTGTACTGCTCAGGGCAGCTCCTCAACAAAGTTAAAAAAAAATCATGAAGTCTCAGACAGAGAAACTCTGAATTAAGAGGAATTCCTCACTGCAGCATCTCAGTTTCCTTCCAAGGGCCCCTCCAGGGTCCTCCTTTGATCACCACATAATCCAGTTGGTTTGTTTCCTGGGCTAACACACTTCCGGAGCATGGCAGGCGATCTCTTCTCCAGCTGCAGCATTGTGGCTCAACTGCTGCCTCTGAACTAGCTGGTGCCTTGGGGGCTTGAAAGAAAAGCACTTCCCAAAACTTATTCAGGCAGTAAGTTTTATTCAGAACATGTTGTTATTCTAAACCAAAGATCCCAGCGCACACAGCCGTGGTGTTTACCTTTCTTGATAAAACAAACGTGGGGTAGCCACTGTGCAGGTCCCACAGGGTCTGGTTCTGAGAGCACAGGGGCACCGGCAAGGGAGTGATGCTGAGGGGGTTTCCCTCCAAAGTTCTCTCTTTGGGTTGCGGAGATCTAGGTTAGTTAGCTTGATGAGCCACTATTCAGCCATCCAGGCAGGGTATGTGGGCCAGAAGTGGGAAAAAAAAAAAAACTCAAGCCACTCATTAAACTTTGGAGGTTGGGTTCTAGTTGTTGAAGTTCTAGTTTTGTTTTGTTTTGTTTATAAGTCTTCAGGTTAGACATGACATTGCAATTCAGTCATGATGCCCACTCAGACTTGATCACGCAGTGAGGGGTATCAGCGGATGTGCTAGGATATGCTACGGTAAGCCTCCATTGTTGCAGGTCATATCCAGGATACCACAGGCCTGGGACTCAGTGACTGTCCCCCTGGTGGCCTCATGTAGCTCGAGCTGCACCTACATCTAGATGCAGTTTATCACTGCTCTCCATTTCACGGAACATCTGGTTTGGAAAGCCTCTTTTTCTCTGCATCATCTTCGATATGCTTTCAGGCCGGAGGAAATCCAGCAAACAAGCCACCAGCTCTCTCTACAAGAAATCTTCTTCGTGAGGACCGTTTTCGTAGTTGAGAGTCTGAGAACCGGCGCTTTCCCAGACTTCACAGGTTGGGAAGGGGAAACCTCTGTTGGCCCTGTGATCAATGCGGCTGTGCCTAGAGGAACAGTGGTCCCTGGTCCTCAGCCTACAAACGCAGATGCAGGGCAGCTTCCTCTGCCTAGATCAATGCCTTTTCCCCACAAGTGAGAAAAATCAAATCCATGTTGAATTCTCTCAGTCCTAATAAAAATGATGCAGGGCTGGGAGAAAGGGGGTGGGGTGGGGACTCAGCCAGGGAAGCTAAGGAAGGCGTTCTCCATTGAGCTTTTCCTGTTTATGCAATAGATCTTCATTATCTACACTGTCTTGTGGCTCCACTCTTCCCCAGGGTGATGCTTCGCGACTTAACTGCTTAATAAGATAGGCTGGGGCTCCCAAAGAGCTGCTGGAAGAGGAGGCAGGAACCTTCTGTCCCTCAGTTCGGTGTCTCCTCCCTCTCGGATGATCTCTGAGATGCTGGGAAGGGCTCTGGCTTCCACATGCTCTGTTAGGAGGCAGTTGGCAGGAACCACAGTCGCTTGCCCACATGCAGGGGAACAAGACCTCGGGTCTGCATGCTCCTCGGCACAGGTGTCTCCTTAGGCGCCCTCTGCCTTATGCTCCTTCCTGTAGTCACACAGCTTTTATTTTAACCACCAAATGTATGACTAGTGCTCACTCTGGTCCATTCTAGCAGCAACCAGCTTAATACCTGTCTTTCTCTGAGTGAAGCTCAAGCTCTCCTCTCCCATGCACACATTTCTAACTTCCCCACTGTCCAAGATTCTCCACCGAGATAAGAAACAAGAGTCAACATTGCTGTCTTGGAAAAATAACCTGGGAAATGCTGAGAATTATGCACAGAGATAGGACCCATATGTTGTTTCTAAGTCTGGAAAAATCCAAGCCACCTTAAGTGTTTAATGGGAGAGGATCCACCAACAAATTATGCGAAAATATCATGTAGAGGCTAAAAAAAAACAATCCTATTTCCAAAAGTTTCTTGTGAGTAGATACATTAAGGGGGGCAAGGTTGTGAGATATTTGATTACACTGTGTGAATATATGTCACTGTAATTGGTTAAATAAAAAGCTAAGAACTAGAGAGATGGCTCAGAGGTTAAGAGCACTGGCTGTTCTTCCAGAGGTCCTGAGTTCAATTCCCAGCAACCACATGGTGGCTCACAGCCATCTATGATGACATCTGGTACCCTCTTCTGTATACTGTATACATAATAAATAAATAAATCTTTAAAAGAAAGAAAATTAAAAGCTAAATGGCCAATAGTTAAGCAGGAGGTTTACCAGGGACTTCTGGAGAGCTCTGGGAAGAAGAAAGGAGAGTCTCCAGCCAGATGCCAGAGGAGAGATAAAGCCACAAGCCTCATGGCAGCACTCAGACTAATAGAAATTAGTCAGTTTAAGCCACAAGAGCTAGTGGGACCAGCCTAAGCTGTAAGCTGAGCTTTCATAATTAATAATAAGCTTCTGTGTTGTTTTTGTGAGCTGATGGTCCAAAGAAAAATCTGCCTACAGGAGGGTCTGATGAAACTCACGTTTGATATGGATGCACAGAGACATAGCTATTACCAGTGTTGGGAGGGAAAGTTCTGTGGCAAGAACATTTTATTACTGGCATTGTTTAATATTTCTGTCATGATAATTGTGAAACACACACAGCCCCTTGCTGATTTTATTATTACCTTAAAGTTTGCTATAGACAATTAACCTTAATGACTGGGCTTGGGTCCCAACCAGTCTTTGCCCTTTGATACTCACTGTTCTCCTAAGGTCCATCAAATGCCATTCTGTTGGTCCTTCTGGCCTGTCTTGCTCACTGGACTTACCAGGAGAACATTTGATAGTTAGGATGCTGAACATACATTCATATACTTAAGGGACATGGATTTGTCTTTTGTAACTAGAGAGTTGGGTTTTTTAAAATACTGGGCTTTCATTCTTTATGTTCTGGACACAAGGTCTCAGCAGGCATCTCACCACACATACTATATTTCAAGCTACAGTTTATTTTTCATGTTTTTAAAAATCATAATGAACCTACTAATCAAAAATCTTTATATAGTTTCCTTTCTAAGAAATCTCTGCATGAGCAAAAATGCCCAAAATAGTCTGTTCCCCACCTCCACCACCAAAAGGACAGAAGAAGCACCTCTCAGCATCATAAAGCGCACATATGATGAACCCACAGCCAGCATCACACCAAGTAAGGAACAACTGAAAACACTGTCTCTAAGACCATGGAGTAGACTACCACATCCATTTTTACCACATTGTTCAACGTAATACTAGAAATTTTAACCAGGGCAATTAGGTGAAAGGAACAAAAGAAACACAAATAGCAAAGGGAGAAATCAGATTATCCTTGATTGCAGATGATAACTTTCCCTATGTATTAAACTCCAACGACTTTGCCAACATTATATTTGATTTTTGAGGATGCTGTCCCCCAGGCATGGCCTAGCGGATGCCCTCTTAAATTCCGAGAACTATGGAAACTGACCAGAGAATTACACAAGATTAGGTCTGGTAACATCCCATTGTGGAGTTTTTCCCATTCCCAAGGACTTGTAGCCAGTTAATGGTGGTTGGGGAGGGGCTCATGAGGACCCACCCCTCCAAGAGAATACATAGGCAGTTAATGGGAGGAGACATTTCCTTTAGTGGTCCAGCCACTTGTCAGATGCCTTCCACCCATTCTTTTGTAAGGAACACTAATTAACGTCACTGATTTGCTTCTTTAGTCTGTTATGTGCACTATAGAGGCAAATAGACATTCGTTTGTTCACACAGGAAAACTTCACACTACTCAGATAAATACGGTAAAGTAGCAAGATAACAAAATCAATGCACAAAAGTAAGTAGCTTTTTTTTCCTTTTGTTTTTTGAGACAGGGTTTTTCTGTGTAGCCTTGGCTATCCTGAACTCACTCTGTAGATCAGGCTGGCCTCAAACTCAGAGATTTGCTTGTTTCTGCCTCCTGAGTCCTGGAATTAAAGACATGCGACACCATTGCCCAGTTAACAAGTAGCTTTTCTAACCTAATGATCTTGCTGAGAAAGGAATGAGTAATCCCATTCACAACACACATACATAAAAACATCCATACATAACATACATGCATACACAACACATATACATACACAAATGCATGCACAACACATACATAGATGCATACATATACACATTAATACATAATACACATGCATGTATAACACACATACATACACACTTGATCAGCCTAACAATAAACCTAAGGACAAGAATGAAAACATTATAAAACATCGAAGAAAGAATTTAAAACAACACTTAATAGGTAGAAAAACAGCTCCTGTTAATGGCTTTGGAGAATTAACTTTGTACAAACAGTCATACATCCCAACATCATCTATAGGTTGAATGTAATCCCTGAAAAATACCAGTAGTGTTCTTTAACAGAAGTGCAAAAAAATCTTAAAATTCATATGGAACTATAAAAGACTATGGATAACCAAAGCAATTCTGAGCAGGTAGAGCGATGCTCTAAGCATCCCAACTCCAGGCTTTAGGGCTTACAAAAGAGTCATAGCAATGATAATCAGCATAAAAGCAAGCAAGTAGACCTTTGCAAGAGACTAGAGGACCCAGAAACAAATCCACACAGTTACAGATGTTTAACTGTCAGCAAAGGAAGAAAAAAAGAAAGAAAATAAACGTTAAAGAAAAGAAAGCTTCTTCAACAAATAGTGCTGGGAAAACTGGGTACATCCCCTTCCCCCATACACACAGATTAATATTAGATACCCCTCCCTGAACCTTGTGCAAAAATCAATCTAAGCAGCAAGCATGATGGTGCACATCTTTAATACCAGTACTTGTGAGGCAGAGACAGAGTTCAAGGCCAGCCTGGTCTACAGAGTGAGTTCAAGCCAAGGACAAACAGAGAAACCCTGTCTTAAAAAAAACAAAACAACAACAAAATCAACTTACAATAAACCAAAGACCTGAAGCAGCTGCCTCCAGCTCCTGCAGCTATGTTTTTCTGTCATGACGGGATGGACTGTACCCTTGAACCATAAGCCAATAAGCTCTTTTGTGAGCACTTGCATACCCTCTTGTTTTATTAGGGTTTTTAATATCTAATTTCTTGAAGTTATTAATATACAGTTTTCTTTCCTGTAATGTTTGTGTTACTATGAGTATCAGGAATTGTTGATCACATAAAATACTCTGAGAAGCAGACATTTGTCTGTAATTCTCTTACGCCCAGGGTCTAACCCTCATTGTTCCCTGTAGCGGGAAATCAGAATATACACAGGTGGATTGATAGCCGCAGAATGCTGAGACGGAGAGGGGCGTGGTTGACGAGAACAAGCTTTGGAAGTAGAACACCCAGAGAGAGGACGGGAGACAGGAAGCCGGCGTTTTCTCATGCAGGGCCAGGACCTCTCGCGAGGGTTCCAGACTGGTGGCGCGGTTTCCAGATTGGTGACATGGTTTCCGGACTGGTGGCGTGGTTCCAGTCTGGTGGCATGGGTTTCGAATGTGTGGCGTGTGGGAAAGGAGCTTTCATTTAGAAATGCTCCAACGCACTGCAACCTTACCCCTTCACCTTTTCTTAAAACCTTCTCTGTTTTGTAAGTGATTCTCACATAATAAACATCATTTAAAACATATCTCACGGCAGGTCAATATCGTGATAACTGGCGCCCCATGTTGGGCGCCATCTGTTGTAGAACATTTTCCCCCCCCCCCCCCGCCAGTTTTGGGTCTGGGAGGTTTGTGCCTGGAGTTTGTAACCTGGCGCGGCGGCCGTTGGAACCTGGTTCGCGGTGGCTTTTGTCCCCCAAAGAACATGAATCACACACTTATATCCTTTAAATTGTTTGGCCCATGTCTTATGCCCATTACTAGCTAGCTCTTTCTTCTTAAATTAACGCATCTCTATTAATCTTCCCACCACGTGGCTCCCAGCCCGTGGCTGATTGGTACCTCTACATGTCTGTTCCTCTTGGGGGTCGGATGGAGAGTGACTAACTCCATCCTTTCCTACATGCCTGCCCTCTGATTCTCCACCCACTTCTACGGTGTTGTGCATGGGCCAAAACAGCTACTTTATTTACATCATACAGAAAACATTCTACCACAGTTCCCCAACAGGGTTTCCTCGTGTCTTTCATTTTCTATAATTTTTACTGCTATGACTTCAAGTTCACCAAGTTTATCTTCTGTACTGTCTAAACTACCAGTAGTTCATCCACTGACATTTTTATTTTTAGTTTAACTTGAGTGTTGGTTTTATGTGGGTTTTTTTTTTCTCTCTCTCTGTTTAACATGCTACATTTCTCCTCTGGTTTCTTGAAAGCACAGAATATATTTCTCTCTCTTTTGATGTTTGTTAGGACTACATCATTTCTGGGTCAGTTTTGATCCATTCTCCTTTTTCGTCACAGCTATGTTTTTTTTGTTTTGTTTTGTTTTGTTTTTGTTTGTTTGTTTTAGCATCTTCCATGCTTGGTAACATTTTATAAATGACACACATTTTGAGTTTTCTCTTGTTGACTGGGTAAGCTTTGTCCTCCTGTAATATTCGTTCATGTCTGGTCACAATAACAAGGACCTGATTTGCTCTGATGAATAAGAAACTTTTCCCCTAGCTTTTGGGAACAGCTGCTAATCCTGGTGTAAGTTCTAGGTTCAGTTTCTATTAATTCTTTTAAGTGGTTCTTTCCCAGCTTCAGTGGATGTGTGACACAGACATGGTTGTCAGCATTCAGTCAAAGCATCATGAAGGCCTGGAGAATCCACAGAGTTGAATTCTCACTTCTTGGGTGTTCTGCCTTGGAACCTCTAGGAGACCACAGACTCCACTTTGGTTTTCCTTTTCTGTGCTTAGAAATTCACCTTGGACACAAGTTGAAACAATTTTAAGACTAATCTCATTCTGACCTGACTTGGGATAGTTTTAAAATTTATATGAAATAATGTATAGTCCTGTTCCTGTGTATTGTATTTTATAAATGCCATCTTGTTAGTAATAATCTATTTTCTAATGTCCTTTCTGATTTTCTCTCTTCTGAGTCTATCAGTTACTGAGGAATGGGTGTTGAATTTAATCTCTTTTTTCTTAAGTATGTCAATTTTGTCTAGTGTCTTTTGAGGCTCTGTTATTATGTATATATAAATTTAAGTTGCCTATATCTTTATTGCTATTGTCCTTATATCTACAATTCTCTAAATTCTGTATCAACCTATATGGTAAAGCCATAATAAAACCACTATAGCTTTATTGTGATCAGTGTTTTCATGGTATATTTTTTTCTTTTGTTTTGCCTTTAACTTTCTTCTATCTTTATATTGATATATTGATTGTGAGTTTCTTGTCAATAACATATTGATGAATATTGCTTTTGTTTTTTCAACCTAACAATCACTGCCTCTAAACTAGTATATTTAGATCATTTATATTTAGTATAATTATTGACATGATTAAAGTCTAACATCTTAAAAAAGATTTATATACTATTTTTAATTATGTGAGGTGTTTGTGTCTGCAAGTGACTTCAAATGCCAGAGGAGACTGGAGAAGGGTATTGGATGCCTTAGAGCTGAAGTTACAAGTGGTTGTGAGTTGGCTGGCACAGACACAAGAGCAGTATAAGCTCTAAACAGCTGAGCCGTCTCTCCAGCCCCAAGTCTACCTTCTTACTCTTTAGGGTTTTTTTTCCCCCCTGACTTTTACTTACATCTACTTTCCCTTATTTTGTCTTCCTTTGGGTATTTTCAGTGCCAATCATGTCTTCAAAAGATATAATCTTGAGTGATGTAATCTTGAAATGATTAAGTATCAAAATCTCTAAAGATCAAAACTGTA